>JARQZK010000751.1:632500-682500 GCA_030704885.1 Cynegetis impunctata
TAACACACACTATTACAGACCAAGAATGCAAGAAGTTAACCTTTGTCCTTTACTACCTCAAGCCAGTAAAAGTATTTTTTTCCTAGGTACCTATAGTCAATTGTGATAATTTTTACAAAAAAGAGCAGTATTAGTCGACTTTACCTAGGCACAGTTACCTCTTACTCGATAAATCAAATTATGAGAAATATACAAGTTGTCCATGGTCAATTAATATATTATACAAAGTGAACAAGTGTTCTTCAATAGTTTAAAAAATTATCAAACAACTGTCCAAGGGAGCTGGTTATCTGTATTCCGCGACGCGAAATCTACATTCACAAGCAAACAGTGAATTATAGAAAATGTCAAGTCACCGCGACTCAAAATCCGCATACAGCTGTTTCGATCTTATTAGATCTCATCAGTGCAGCTTATTTGACACGGAGTGAATTAACAAATTTCTAATTGTAACTCAATACAAATCGCGGTCAAACTACTATCTGGATAACAATCTAGAACGCCCTCCACCAAACATATTGGAAACCAAAAATTCAAACGTGTAACGTGTAAATTCTCCACGTAACTGCAGCCACTGCATTTTACACTGAAATAGGTACCGTGATTCTACGCTATCAACCGATACGTCACTTTTGTTCTTCTATGATTAATGACCTGCGTATTAAGAAGGAGAGTATCTAGGTAGCGTCGGATTAACAATCGTTCTTCCTTTTAGCAAATGGTTCTTGTAGATAAAACATCGTTGATTATTAGAATTATGTTCAATATCTATTGAAAGTTTATTGAAGTTTATTGAGATTATTAAGTATCTGTGGCGTCTGATAGACGGTAAGTGATGAGAAGAAATATAATTATTCCGTATAAATGCATTATCTTGAAAATCTGAATTAATTCCTTATTTAATTTTTCCGCCATTTCATATTTTTTTCATTTATCTATATTAAAATTATTTATCTTTCTATATTGAAATAATCATCTCACATTTCTTAATTCAAAATATTTCTAATTCATTTGCTTGTTTCATTCTCTCAATTTAACACAAGATTTTTGTAGGTTAACGATGGCAAATTTCACGTGGTCATATCTTATGTTCAGTTTAATGTTGGAACAAATACTGTTTTTCTTAGCATCTTTGCTTGAGATAAATCTAAATGATAGTTTGAATTGGCCATCGATACCCTACAGATATTCTTGGAACATATTAAGTTTGAGATTGTATGTTGATTTGCCCCGAATTATTTTAGCCACTTGGTCTGGGTTTGAAGTTCACCTTGGTTAGAACTAAAAGACAAGTTGTTTGAAGATTGAAATTCACCTTATTTGGAGTTTACAAAAGAAACCACCTTGTCTGGGACTAACATCCACCTTGGCAAACCACAGCTGGAGCTACCAAGAACTTGGGACAAAGATAGGGCAGAAGTCAACAATCCACCCAAGGAAAACGTCGACAGAATATATATTAAAACATAAAGATGAGTCTCATCAATTTATGTAAAAGAGAATAGTAAATACCTTTCATTTTAACTTGTTATTATTACTGTGAATAAACCTAGAACCTTTATATGTTTAACCAATCTCCCTGCTAGCCAGGGCATAAATATCTTTCAAAAGGGAGGTTGGTTACAAACGCTTGGATCGAAAATTCAGAATCTCGTCGCGAGAATACATCCGGACATGAAATGTCTACTCGCCACAGTTGCAGAGATCTAAAAATATCGCTGCATACAGCTGTATAAAGATTGCGAATCGGGGTCGACTTGACGTCAAATTAATTTGTCCATTAATGCTTTTGGTATTTGAAGGTTATAAATAAATGAGCTCCTCTCATCGATATTGAATAGCGTTACGTCAAGCAATAATAATAATTACCTTTCTGATCTGAACTAGTAAAAATGCATTAAAATTAATTACATCGACACAACCAAACAATTTCAATACGTCTTGACATTGTATTAATATGTTAATTAGTTAGGTACATTAGGTATCGATCAATTCAGCTGAATCAATGGAATAAGTGTTGTAATAATAAGTAATAGACTAATATAGACTTCAACAGAAACAATGTATAACAATTAATTTCATTGATGGACGTTTTGATGAGTCCATCGAAAATCATCCATTGATCTATCTAAACCTAAAGAAAAGAAGAACATTGCATTAATGAGATGTCTTCGATATTGCCAAGGATTTTTTTTTACAACACGAGGGCGTAGGTTGTTGACATTTGAAATAAGAGGTGACGTAATAATTTTGGGCCATGGCATGACGTGATGGGTAGGTACTAGAATAATTTTTAGCCAAAATTTTGAAGAATGATTTAGAGAAAATATTTTCGTTACATTTATTCAAGAGAAAATTCTGGAAAACTTTCCAGTTTATAATAAAAACATTTTTTTGCTCATATATATTATATATAGATTTTTTTATGCTGAAATTTTGATATATGTTTCGAATTGTCAGTTTATTACAGTATAGTATTAGTTTGGTTATTCAAAAATGTTTCACAAGTTATAAATAAATCAATTTTTATATTACTACTTTAATGTTTAAAAAATTGAATATCTCGAATATGATTGATAATAATCTTTCACAATAAACTCGGTATACCTATTCTAAAAATATTGAAATGAGACGAAATGTTCACTACATTAACATTTTGAGAATATGAGAATAAAAAATTTATCCATGTCAAGTATATGCGGTATTACGATAACATTGAATATAGTGGTGATAGCGAAAATGTTATTAACTTTTCTAAACTTCATGAAATACACTTTTCAATATCTAAATTTCTGATCACGTTACACTCCACATACTTGTCGAATGGAAGATAGGCCTAAATCTGTGTCTGAGATTACTGACACGACAGTGTTGCTAGGCATGTACGTTAGCTGTATACGTATATGCGCAGTAAAATTCTAATATTAATAAATAATGCATTGTGAATGTGATTAGTAGGAGTTGGGAATATCGATGATGAAGTCAAGTAAGAACTAGTGTTTGTAAATTTTATTACGATACTTTATAGTCTATATAAGTATGAAGATATGAGTTTAATATCAGTGTGTTATTAAATTACGTATCATTTTGTCTTGGAGAATTGAAAACAATTATTACAAATAATGTGCTATATATCTTTATAATGATAATCAAGGATCGGGATAAAAAATTGAAGGTAACAAATTTTCAATTTCTGTCATTTATACTATTATCAATTCAGTTTTTTCAAGGCACATAAAATTGAATCGAAACATATGTATCTTACATAAGTTACCATGAACCAATTATAACTTAGTATGAATGTACTAATTAAGTTCATGACTAACTCATATTTTCATAATAGTTAATAATAAAATGTTTATTTTCATTACTTTCATAAACAAAATTATTAATAACAATTTTATCACCATTCCCTGTTTCAATTTTTTTACATTTAATTATTCTCAAACGTTATTTTATTTTACTTGCTATTTAATACATAATATAGAGCTAAAGATAGTTCGTTTCAACTGGGTATCACACGACACCTCTCGTCTTTTTATTTTATTCCCGAATGAATTTTATATACGGTGAACTGAGGAGATAAACTATTTAAAAATGAAGCTTTTAATTTCTTGATCCGAATTCAACATTTTCTCGAAAAACAATTGAATTTATCTTCAACAAATAGCAAACTTTACACTTTCAAAAAAGTTGACAAGTCCGGACCTGTGAGTTCATCTGAACAACTCTTTGTAACAATATACGAAAACAGCGTTACGTACATAAAGATCTTTTCTTCGAAATACAGTTAAAATATTCGAAAAGCATCGTTGAATGGAGATGAACGTATCGTAAATTCAAGGGTACATGGACGGACAAAAAGCAACACAGATAATCAGCGAGACTCAAGAAAATTTACGCGAAAATTGCAGTAGTGCTGGACCAAACAATACATTTTTCCTTTTTAGCGTCCGAGTAAAATTTAAGATTCATAAATTCACTGCAATCCTATAGTTGAAGTAGCATATAATCTGTTCCTATGTTTTGATTGAATAAATTCAAGGTATCACAATTAGTGAAACTTCATCATACATAATTGTTGCACAAATAATAGTAGCTATAAAACTAGTCGGTGTATCCAAAGTCTGATGTTGTGAGTGAATAATAGTTTATTATTCAACGAGCACAAAATGATTGCTTTTTTTCACGAGGGTGAAGTTTGCACACGAGCCGCAGGTGAGTGTCGCAATTCACCCGAGTGAAAAATTGTAATTTTGTGCGAGTAGAATACTATACTTTGTCTACGACTTCCTCGAAAAAATTAGTAATAATCTTCATTTTCAACAATAAAAATAGTTACCAAAAGCGTTGACATAGCATTTTCTGTTTTCACTGAAAAATGCATACTCACGTAAACGTCAACTATTTCACTTGACATCGATTCCATTCCTTTCTTTCACTCTGATGAAAATAAAATAGATAATTTTGCGTTTATTTATATTAATATTAACAGAACAATTATTATTGAAAATAAACGAAGGCATTGAATTTATAGTTATCATAGTTACATAAAACCTAAAAATCTAATAACAATATTATCCTAAAAATGTGAATGATACCCTCAAGTTTGGGCATACGTTTTGAGTGTGACGTCATGCAGTGTATAATAAACTATTATTCACTAGTGATTAATAGGTATAATTGTACTTCAGGAAGCACACGTATAATGAATGATTTATAGTACAGTCGTAGACGAAATTGATTATCATGAGGATTTAGTGTCAAAAAAAGCTTCGAAAATTATTTTTGTTGTATATAAATATCTAGTTTACTTTATCCGTTAACATAAATCTGAATTGAACTGGGAAAAAACTTTCAATGTGACTAATGGGTAAAAACGATAGGAAGTTTAAATTTTCCTTGTAACTTATGAATAATTTATTCAAGTGACTTGGGTGAAAATAATAATTTTGTCATGGCTTATACTATGAATGAATCGATCATTTTCTCCATAGTAGATACAAATATATTTTCAAATGTAAAAATAGAAATGAGATTTGCAAATTTATGATTAGATTTTGACTACTTCAATTTCCATACAAAATTATTTTCACAAACCTAATAAAAGACAAGCAATTCGAAAATAAACAAAAAGCTATGGTCGTTTCAAATTCAATTCACTCGTAAATCCATTCGGAAATAGAAATAAGTGAACCAGGCAATGCAATAGAAACAAGTTACTTTTACTCGTCGAGACTTAAGCTTTTGATTTAATACAATTTATACTTTCACCGAAGAAAAAAGGAATTTTGATCTCAATATAAAATACACCTCTCAATAACGGCTTTTATTTGTTTCTCTAACACACAATAATTAATCATCGTTTTGTGATCTATTTTACAGACCATACTTTCCAATCATGAACTTTATTGATACAACTCGAACGTCTTAAAGGAAACAAAGTAAATAACAGGAAGCTTGTCGAATAAAGATGATTAATAACGTCAAGTATTTAGAAAAAGGTTCCAACCGCGAAAAACAATTCGTTCAAGGCAGTCAAACATCTGGGAATCGATTCTCATATGGCGTTTACAACAAATTTTGCGTAAAAGAAGGCCGGTTCAGAATGAAATATCTCAATTTGGTAAACCGAGCGGAAGGGCCTTCGGGCAAGTTTCTATTGAATGTCTGCTGTTAGCGTGCAGTTGGCACAAAAAGGCAATTTTGCAAATATGAAATTCATTTCTAATCTATCAATTTTTACAAATATATAAATATATATATATATATATATATATATATATATATATATATATATATATATACATATACATATATACATATATACATATATACATATATATATATATATATATATATATATATATATAAATATATATATATATATATATAAATATATATATAAATATAAATATATATATATATATATATATATATATATATATATATATATATATATATATCTATATCTATATATATACCCATATATATATTAGACTGATTCAAAAAAATCGACTATTTTTTTCCTTAAATATATCGAGAATATTGTTGGGAATGAGGAAAAAAAATACTGTGAAAGCCACAGCCCTTAATATTAATATTAAGATATCCCGCATGATAAATTTAAATTTCCCTTATGATTAACATGGAAAAGCTTGTTTTTCTGAGTTTATAATTTTTCAACTCTTGAATGATTCATCAAAAAGGCTAGACCGAATCATTCTCCTATATAAAATTGAACGCTCTACAAAAAAGCTATCTTATAATTTTTCGATAAACCAACGCGTTTCGAAGTTATTCAACTTTATAATATAATTTATAACATTTTCTCTTTTTTTGTTCAATTTTTTGACGCAACTATCAAGTTACTCAAAAAAATTTTCCAAATTTTTCAAAGTTATGGAATTCTAAATTTCTTTTTTGGCTTCGCAGATGCTTTCATTTAACTATCAAATTTCTAATATTATCGTATCTTAATTTTTCAATAAATAAAAAAATTTTTTTTTCAACTAAAAAAATTATTTTTATCAATTATTCAGCGAAAAATTATAAGAGAGCTTTTTCGTAGAGCGTCCAATTTCATACAAGACAATGAATTGGTCTAGCCTTTTTGATGAACCATTAAAGAGTTATAATATTCTAAACTCAAAAAAACAAGCTTTCCCATGTTAATCATACGAGAAATTTAAATTTATCATGCGGGATATCTTAATATTAATATAAAGGGCTGTGGCTTTCACAGGATTTTTTTTTCATCATTTCCAACAATACTTTGGATATATTTAAGAGAAAAAAATAGTAGATTTTTTAAAATCAGTGTAATATATATAGGTATATTATAATGTCAATAAAAATTTGGTTCTTGATTTTCACTTTATTTTGTTAAATATAACAATTTTTTCGCTAAATAGGTACACTGGCTTCATCAGATGCGTAATTCAAACTAACTTTACAAATGGAATATCTTACGAATCTAGAAATGGGAAATTCCTATTTCATGAAATTTTATTTACATTCTCAGAAGAAACTGTAGTAATATTGCCAAGCAGGCTCTCGAATGGAATCCACAGGGTATAATCAAAATTGTGTGAGCATAAATGGTCTGAAAAATAACTATACCTAGGTTCTCAAGGAAATCGAGAAAAAAAAAGTCTTGATGGAATCAAGTGAAGAATGGTCTCTTTTCTTGAAAGCCTAATGCTCCAACGATAGTTAAATGAACATATATATATATATATATATATATATATATATATATATATATATATATATATATATATATATATATATATATATATATATATATATATAGATATATATATATATATATATATATATATATATATATATATATATTGAATTGTTGTTGCTTGTGAACTATTTCTAACTTTTTGATAATTATTAGCAATAACAAGCTTGGTGAATCTCAAAAAATTCGATTTTATTAAAAAGTTAACGTCTCGCCACGACATTCGTGGCTTTATCAAATTTTTTGAAAAATTGAAATTTCGTCGAATGTCGTGGCGAAACGTCAACTTTTTAATAAAATCGAGTTTTTTGACATTCACCAAGCCTGTTATTGCTAATAATTATCAAAATAAATAAATAAATATATATATATATATATATATATATATATATATATATATATATATATATATATATATATATTATATATAGTTCTTGAATTATATCTAATTCAAGAACTATTTCGAATGAAAAATCATTTTCCCCAAATTTCACAAAATTTGAAGAAATGGTGCGAGAACCCAACTGCTGTTACCGGGAGTAAAAATAATATATATCTTTCAGAAAAACCAGATCTCAAAAATGTTGTAATATTCCAATAAATTACTAATACCTTTTACTACAAAGCAAATGAAAAACTGTTGAAATGTTATTACCATTGGAAAAGTTTAATTAATATAATAATTTCGATAATACTCACGAGGAAAGTTTTTTTCATTTTCTATTCGGTAGGTAGTCGGGAAACATTCAATAAAGATCTAATCATAAACAAGGATAATAACTTCGCTGATAAACGTTTCGCATAGGTTTTACAGCCACTTAGACGATACATATCAAACACCCTGTAGATCAACATTAGCGGTAGGTACGTTGATGAAATGAAATTTCAGTTAATTGTTCCTCATTGTCCCTTTCCCATACAAATCGCTTTATAGCTGACTGCGTTTTTTATGTTTACCTTACGCATTATGGGATTTTTATTATTATTATTATATATGGGCAATTTAAAACACATCAACTGTTTAATGTTCTAAGTAAGAATGTATTATGCGAAATTAATTATTCAAACGACGTTGGTAATGAGAGATTTTTATTGGAAGTTCCGTTTTAGATTAGGTCATTTCATCGAACGTAGATGAATTTGAGGAAGCGGGGTCGGCGACTGCTACGCGACAACGTTTTATGGATGTTGTGGGTTTTTTTTCGTTTTAGAGGCTATTTAAACCAGTTGATTACACTTAATTCTGTCAATTTCAATTACGGCACGAATTTATTTTATAGACCAATTTCGCGTAGGTACGTATGTAATAGTTTTTATCGAAGTTATTACTTTCCAGATATTCAGATTGTTTGGATTTTGAACCCGGTCAACGGATAATAGCTTATTAGTCGGAATAGGTACAGTAGAGTACGTGCATATTCAAGCGGAACGTTAATTCTAATGAATATTTTTAAGTGGACGCGGAAATTCGTTTTTCATATTATATTAAGATTGTAGAATAGATCATTTCTTCAGTGTTCAGAACAGAACAGAGTTCTGATCATATTGAAAAGTACGACGCGATGTATATCGCATGGAACTCGTACTCTGAAAGTTACGGGTTCGAATTCTGAGAGTATCGTAACTTTTTCTGTGAAATTTGAATGAGTTTCAGTAGATGTTGCAGATGCTATTGGATTTTATGATACAATAGATCGTAGAAAAAATATACTTACTTAAATTCCTTGAGACCAGTTTTATTCACAATTTAACTTATAGATAACTATTTGACAAAAATAGACTTCCTCGCGATTGTAAAAACCGATAAAATTTGTCTCCCATTAGTGTAAGACAAATGGAAGAAAGCCGAAAAAAAATTAAACTTAGAAAGTAAACCAAAAAAATAACAAGAAAAATTAACTACATGACAGGGGTTATCCAGGAGGAGAGGGGTTCATCCAGCCCGCTTAAGGAATGATAATATCATTAGTAAATTATAAACATAATACCTACTTCATAGGTAGGAACCTACTTCAAGTTAGATACACCAGCGGTCTATTCGATCTTCACAGAATGCTCCAAAGAGATGATAACAAAGAAACCAGGAATCATTTAAGAGAAGCTTAAGCAGCAGAACTCCGTTCACCATGGTCATGTTTTCCCCTCGTTTTTGTTTCTTCACATACAAATTCTTAATTCAATAAATAAATTTGGAGGGATTGCGAAGGTGAGCAAAATATTTAAACCCACGACAAAACATAAAATCTCTACATTCATATGGCTGTAAGGAAAATAGTTAAAAGTACCAGAAAACACTTTCCTTACATCGACTCCATCTAAGTTCCAATTTTCAACCCTCTAAATGAATTTGTAGAAGCTGTGGAAGCGGCTAAAGCTCCAAACACACTAGAAACCAGGAAATATGTATGTATAAAGTTAATACCATCAAAAGGCACTCCTCTAATATCAACCTTATCCACGTATTATAGGTACTCTAATTCAATTTGGAGGGGTAGCTGAGCAGTGTGAAAATCCTTTAAAGCCAGTTTTTTGCTCCAAAAAGTTCTAGAAAGATGAATTCCTCAGGAAGAATCACAGATTCTAAATTTCAGCTCATTTGGTCTGGAGATGTATATATATATATATATATAGACATCAAAAAATTCAAAAATTGTGATGCAGGAGGATTTAAAATCCTATACGCACCATTGTTGACTTTCGATGCAGTGTCATAGCCATTTATTTTCGTGGAAAATACGACTAAAAATGAAGGACACCCTACTGCGTAGCACTAGGAATGAAACCCCTCGGCGCATGTGCATGTCGTCAATATTTTTTGAATGTACCTATTATATAAATTAAATGACAATGAAAGTCGATTTTACGAATGAAATGAAGGAAAATTGCAATAAATGTATTAATAAGTCGATATTACGAATAAAATCCGTGAAAATTTAGCAAAAAAATTTATTGTTTGACTGTCGAATTTGAATATCTTATCCCGGCTCATTTTGCTGCAAATTATGAATCAAATTGATAAGATATCTCTATGGATGGGAAGCAGATACAGACGCAGAATCAAGTTTAAGCTATCAACGTCGCTTGGTTACCGTGGCACACAGAGCACTTCGACGCATGTTTTGTAGGACTTCGTACATATCGACCTTGGCGCATGCGCATGTCGTAATGCCTATCTAAAAAACGCTATAATTTTTCATTCCTCGTTGGGAAAAAATTGGGAACAAAACTTCTCTGCTGAAATCATATGTATTTTATCGATATCCGTTGGAATTTTTAAAATCGGACCAGATCCCAACTTTTTGTAGTGAGAATTTAGCTTCACCTCGGGGTAAAAACGCTATATTTTTTTATTCCTTCGTTGGGAAAAATTGGGAATTCAAATTCCCTAATGAATCATATGTGTTTTATCGATATCCGTTCGAATTTTCAAAATCGGGCCAGTTTACCGAACTTTTTGTCGTGAGACTAATAACACCTTTAGCTTCGCCTCGGGGAAAATAGGAAGATCATTGTTACTTGCTAAGGTGGTTAAGATTACTTGGTTTTTTATCTATTCCCTATCTTAAGTTACTGTTCCAGTGATAACCGAATAGACTGTCCCTGTAGAGATAATACTTATTCATTTAAAGCTGTCAACTCAATTTATTTTCAGTTCATAAACTCAATATGATGATCTTATTACCGAACTTGCAATCGTATTGAACCTTTGTAACAGTTCATGATATCAAACAAAGAAATACATTATAAAAATCCGTGATATCAAAGTATAACATTACCTACAATAATTCCTGATCATCAAACAAAAATCACATTGAAAGATGGAACATTTTAGTATTGTGATAAATACTTGAGAAAGCACGTCATTTTACGCTATAAAACGAAAATTGTAGCAATTTCAAGTCGAGACGAAAGCGTCGCGCCCGTTTTTCAACCGACTGTCAAGTTCGAAAAAACAAGCATGATAAAGAGGGTGGAACGCGTGGATAATCACTCATAGTGTTCATCTGCATCATGTCCCGAAATGAAGTGCAGGGTAAATGACAATGCGAATAATAATCGAAAATCGATGAGACGTGCTTGATAGAAATGAATAAAATGCACGGTTTCGACATTTTTGACGATGATTAGACGTGTAAGTTTCGTTGCGGGTAGCACATTACTGGAAAAAGAGAATAATGACAGTGCTTTCATGTTGAGCGGTCCAAATAACAATAATTCATTAAAGTAATTATTTATATGAACATTTCATTAATGAATAATGCGTGAGCAGCAGAGCTTCGTCGCTAAGGTCGTATTTCCATTTTATTTTTTTAGCAGGTTTTCACTTTGCAAAGTTGAACCTAGGACCAAGATAGTTTTTCGTTTAATGACTTTTTATGATGCTTGGCACCAAGAACTCAATTTCATTATTCTCTCTCCATGTTTCTATACGTATATATATATATATATATTATATATATGGATATATAATATATATATATATTATATATATATATATATATATATATATATATATATATAGGTATTATATGTGCTTATGTATTTTTAGCGTTGTTTACAAGCTTGTTTGCGGCAATTTTGAAGCAATAGGGTTGAAAGTTTTGTAAATAGATAGTTTCGTCTGATATCTTGAATGGGATTGTTTTTTTGGTTGAAATCGGTTGGGGGTTGGCCACCCTGGGGGGAAAATAAATCTTGTTTACACGGATAAAGGTCGCAATTTGAAAGCGATAGGGTTGAAAGTTTGTAAATAGGTAGTTTTTGTGCATGATATCTTGATGGATTGTTTTTTGGTTCGAATTGGTTGAGGGGTTGACACCCGACTGAGGGAAAATAAACTGCTTGTTCACACGACAGAAGGCGAGCAATTTTTGTAGCAATAGGGTTGAAAAGTTTGTATCTAAGGTAGTTTTGTATGATATCTGTAGAAGAGATGGTTTTGGTTCGAATTGGTTGGGTAGTTGACCCCCTGGGGCAAGAAATAAATCTTGTTTACATGATAAAGGGCGCAATTTTGGAGCAATTGGATTGAAAGTTTGTGAGTAGGTAGTTTAGAATGATATATTGAATGGGATAGGTTTTAAAGCAAATTGGTTGGGGGGTTGACCCCCTAAGGCAATAAATCTTGTTTACACTATAGAAGGCGCAATTTTGGTACCATAGGGTCGAAACTTTGTAGGTAGGTAGTTTCATACGATATCTTCGATGGTATTTATTTCCATATGAATTGATTCGAGGGTTGACCCCCCAGAGAAGGAAATAAATATTGTTTACACGATAAAGGGCGCAATTTTATAGAAATAGGGTTGATAGTTTGTAAGTACGTAGTTTCGTATGATACCTTGGATGTGATTGGTTTTGGTATGAATTGGTTGGGGAGTTGATCCCCGGGAAGGAAATAAATATTGTTTACACATTAGAGGGCGCATTTTTTTTTATTTGGAAAAAAAATAATAATTTAATGAATATATTTTTTAAACTGGATACGTTATGAAAACCTGCTTAACTCCCTGAGTCAGTTTGGAGAGACTGAAGACGTTCACAAGGTACACAGGTACCCGCATGAAATGTCCACATACAAATTGCGGCGGTTGGACAAAACTTCTTACACCTTAATTTCAATCGAATTCACGTAGAACTTTTCAAAATCAAATCATAAAAAATCTACAAGTTGGCCATGGTATATTTATGCTAAATATATTCTTCAATGATTAAAAAAATTATCAAATAACTTTCCAAGGGAGAGGGTGCTATGTATTCACATACGCCACATTTCATGTCAGGAAATTTTTATTCTCGCGACGGAAATTTGCTTATTTTATCCAAGCGGTGATTCGAATTGTTGGTTTCCAAAATCGTCGGTGAGGGGCGCTCTGGGTTGTTATCCAGATAGTAGTCCCGACCACTATTTGTATTGGGAAACAATTAGAAATTTGTTAATTCACTCCGAGCCAAATAAGCTGCACTAATGAGATCTGATCAGTTGGAAACACCTGATTGCAGACTTTGAGTCGGGGTTACTTGACTATTTCTATAATTCACTGTTGGGTTTTGAATGTAGAATTTTCGTCGCGGGATGCATATAACCAGCTCAATTGCGAAGTTTTTTGATAGTTTTTTGAACTATTGAAGAATTTTCCATGTTCAATTTATGCAGTATAGAGATTTTCAACTTTCTAACCAAATTCGGAGTGACTGAAGATATGCGCAAAGCTCTAAAACTGTCAAAAACACTTTAAATTTCAAATTAAAAATTTCTTGGTCACAAAGGTATTATCTATAAGCGTGTTTTCGTTATGAAATAATCTTTTGCTCATCATGAATGTCCTAGGGTTATGATAGCATATATTAATTTTAAATTTGGAAAAAATATAATATGGTTTCGCATTATTATTAGCAAATAAGGTGGAATATATTTTTGGCGAATAATGATCACTTCTTGAAATAACTCAAGAGTTTTATTTGACACATTCCTACATTTTTCAGATGAAGGATTGATGAGGATTCTTTCAGGATGTGGATGATAATACAATAATCTCAATTAATTCCAAAAATTGGCCCTCGCCTGGTATTCAAAAAAAACGTACCAAGAATACCTTTTGAATTTGGAAATATCTGAAGTGAGTTATTTTTAATTATACTATAATGAATTTCCTTGTTTTAAAAGTATTTTAAGTGATATATATATTTTTGTTATATTTGTTAATATGAGAAATTTATATTTATTTTGTTATGTTTTTTAATAAAGAGATACAGAATGATTACATTAAAGAATGTTTTATTTTTACCACCAGTATTAATGTGGTTTCATTTAAAAAAATGGCTCATTAATTAAGTTAGTTGTAGATTCCTTAAAAACATAATTCAATTGCTTGGTCTGAAAGAAGAATATGCTCAACAAATTTATTAACTAAATTCATTTTGAA
The DNA here is from genome assembly GCA_030704885.1 of Cynegetis impunctata. Lineage (NCBI taxonomy): Eukaryota > Metazoa > Arthropoda > Insecta > Coleoptera > Coccinellidae > Cynegetis > Cynegetis impunctata. Next base: position 646,679 of record JARQZK010000751.1, read on the forward strand.
TTTTTTTGTAATGCTCAAGTTTCATCGTATATAATGAGGGATTAATTTTTTACAGACATTATATACATTTGGGCTGAAAAAATTGTTCATTACATACAATTTTACAGATTTACAGATTTACTGGATTAATTATACTTAACTAATCGTATATTCAAAGTTATACCACCAGCGTCTAGTATCAAACTGGATGGATTTTTAAATGTATTGAACAAAATGATGAAGGCTATAAAACCAATGAATTAATTTTAAATACCTGGCCTATAGAAACAATCTGCTGGATATTCTGAGAGTGAATAGAACAGTTTACTTAAGTTTATATGACCGTCATATAAAAACAATAGTCCTTGATTGTTTAGGCTAGTGAACTAGGATATTAAATATTACTCAACTTTCCACTGGAATTTAGTAACTTCTGTTTATTTAAATGAAGCATCCTGCTTCAGATATAGTTAATAAAGCGTTTATTTGTCCCACCGAGTATCAGAAATTCATATAACAGGTAAATGAATTTCTGATATCCAGTATAGGATTTTTTTTCAGTGTATCCCGGCTCATTTTGCTGCAAATTATGAATCAAATTGATAAGATATCTCTATGGATGGGAAGCAGATACAGACGCAGAATCAAGTTTAAGCTATCAACGTCGCTTGGTTACCGTGGCACACAGAGCACTTCGACGCATGTTTTGTAGGACTTCGTACATATCGACCTTGGCGCATGCGCATGTCGTAATGCCTATCTAAAAAACGCTATAATTTTTCATTCCTCGTTGGGAAAAAATTGGGAACAAAACTTCTCTGCTGAAATCATATGTATTTTATCGATATCCGTTGGAATTTTTAAAATCGGACCAGATCCCAACTTTTTGTAGTGAGAATTTAGCTTCACCTCGGGGTAAAAACGCTATATTTTTTTATTCTTCGTTGGGAAAAATTGGGAATTCAAATTCCCTAATGAAATCATATGTGTTTTATCGATATCCGTTCGAATTTTCAAAATCGGGCCAGTTACCAACTTTTTGTCGTGAGACTATAACCCCTTTAGCTTCGCCTCGGGGTAAAAATAGGAAGATCATTGTTACTTGCTAAGGTGGTTAAGATTACTTGGTTTTTTATCTATTCCCCTATCTTAAGTTACTGTTCAGGATAACCTGAATAGACTGTCCCTGTAGAGATAATACTTATTTATTTAAAGCTGTCAACTCAATTTATTTTCAGTTCATAAACTCAATATGATGATCTTATTACCGAACTTGCAATCGTATTGAAGCTTGTAACAGTTCATGATATCAAACAAAGAAAATACATTATAAAAATCCGTGATATCAAAGTATAAACATTACCTACAATAATTCCTGATATCAAACAAAATCACATTGAAAGATGGAACATTTTAGTATTGTGATAAATACTTGAGAAGCACGTCATTTTACGCCTATAAAACGAAAATTGTAGCAATTTCAGTCGAGACGAAAGCGTCGCCCGTTTTTCACCGACTGTCAAGTTCGAAAAAACAAGGCATGATAAATAGGGTGGAACGCGTGGATAATCACTCATAGTGTTCATCTGCATCATGTCCGAAATGAGTGCAGGGTAAATGACATGCGAAGAATAATCGAAAATCGATGAGACGTGCTTGATAGAAATGAATAAAATGCACGGTTTCGACATTTTTGACGATGATTAGACGTGTAAGTTTCGTTGCGGGTAGCACATTACTGGAAAAAGAGAATAATGACAGTGCTTTCATGTTGAGCGGTCCAAATAACAATAATTCATTAAAGTAATTATTTATATGAACATTTCATTAATGAATAATGCGTGAGCAGCAGAGCTTCGTCGCTAAGGTCGTATTTCCATTTTATTTGTTTAGCAGGTTTTCACTTTGCAAAGTTGAACCTAGGACCAAGATAGTTTTTCGTTTAATGACTTTTTATGATGCTTGGCACCAAGAACTCAATTTCATATATCTCTCTCTCTTTCTATATATATATATATATATATATATATATATATATATATATATATATATATATATATATATATATAGGTATATATGTGCTTATGTATTTTAGCGTTGTTTACAAGCTTGTTTGCGGCAATTTTGAAGCAATAGGGTTGAAAGTTTGTAAATAGATAGTTTCGTCTGATATCTTGAATGGGATTGTTTTTGGTTGAAATCGGTTGGGGGTTGGCCCCCCTGGGGGGAAAATAAATCTTGTTTACACGATAAAGGTCGCAATTTTGAAGCGATAGGGTTGAAAGTTTGTAAATAGGTAGTTTTGCATGATATCTTGGATGGGATTGTTTTTGGTTCGAATTGGTTGAGGGGTTGACACCCCTGAGGGAAAATAAATCTTGTTCACACGACAGAAGGCGCAATTTTGTAGCAATAGGGTTGAAAGTTTGTATCTAGGTAGTTTTGTATGATATCTTAGAAGAGATTGGTTTTGGTTCGAATTGGTTGGGTAGTTGACCCCCTGGGGCAAGAAATAAATCTTGTTTACATGATAAAGGGCGCAATTTTGGAGCAATTGGATTGAAAGTTTGTGAGTAGGTAGTTTAGAATGATATATTGAATGGGATAGGTTTTAAAGCAAATTGGTTGGGGGGTTGACCCCCTAAGGCAATAAATCTTGTTTACACTATAGAAGGCGCAATTTTGGTACCATAGGGTCGAAACTTTGTAGGTAGGTAGTTTCATACGATATCTTCGATGGTATTTATTTCCATATGAATTGATTCGAGGGTTGACCCCCCAGAGAAGGAAATAAATATTGTTTACACGATAAAGGGCGCAATTTTATAGAAATAGGGTTGAAAGTTTGTAAGTACGTAGTTTCGTATGATACCTTGGATGTGATTGGTTTTGGTATGAATTGGTTGGGGGGTTGATCCCCGGGAAGGAAATAAATATTGTTTACACATTAGAGGGCGCATTTTTTTTATTTGGAAAAAAAATAATAATTTAATGAATATATTTTTTAAACTGGATACGTTATGAAAACCTGCTTAACTCCCTGAGTCAGTTTGGAGAGACTGAAGACGTTCACAAGGTACACAGGTACCCGCATGAAATGTCCACATACAAATTGCGGCGGTTGGACAAAACTTCTTACACCTTAATTTCAATCGAATTCACGTAGAACTTTTCAAAATCAAATCATGAAAAATCTACAAGTTGGCCATGGTATATTTATGCTGAATATATTCTTCAATGATTAAAAAAATTATCAAATAACTTTCCAAGGGAGGGGGTGCTATGTATTCACATACGCCACATTTCATGTCAGAAAATATGTATTCTCGCGACGGAATTTTGCATTTTTTATCCAAGCGGTGAATTGTTGGTTTCCAAAATCGTCGGTGAGGGGCGCTCTGGGTTGTTATCCAGATAGTAGTCCCGACCACTATTTGTATTGGGAAACAATTAGAAATTTGTTAATTCACTCCGAGCCAAATAAGCTGCACTAATGAGATCTGATCAGTTGGAAACACCTGATTGCAGACTTTGAGTCGGGGTTACTTGACTATTTCTATAATTCACTGTTGGGTTTTGAATGCAAAATTTTCGTCGCGGGATACATATAACCAGCTCAATTCCAAAGTTTTTTGATAGTTTTTTGAACTATTGAAGAATTTTCCATGTTCAATTTATGCAGTATAGAGATTTTCAACTTTCTAACTAAATTCGGAGTGACTGAAGATATGCGCAAAGCTCTAAAACTGTCAAAAACACTTTAAATTTCAAATTAAAAATTTCTTGGTCACAAATGTATTATCTATAAGCGTGTTTTCGTTATGAAATAATATTTTGCTCATCATGGATGTCCTAGGGTTATGATAGCATATATTCATTTTAAATTTGAGAAAATAGTACCTATCTATGGAAATTCTTTTAAATGGATAGTGTTCAAATTCCACGACACGATAAGTGAGTCTGAATTTTCAAAAGAAAATGTTTATTCACATTATATAAATGAATCAATCTAGAAAATACTCTGTTGACAATTATTGAGCTATATATAGAAAATCAGTCCAGTCTAGGACACAATCTACGTCTACTTCCGTTATGTATTCTCTGCATTCGATCATTTCGTTTCTCATTTAATAACCAGCAAAATTAAGGACATCGAAACTGAATGTACACAACGTTCGTAATATGCTCAATTTTACCATTATTCAACAGAATTTCGAGTAATAACAATGAATTAAATTTTGTTTGTTTGAGAACGGATATATGTATATATATATATATATATATATATATATATATATATATATTTATATTTATATATATATATATATATATATATATATATATATATATAGGTATATATATAGTTATATAAATATATATATATATATATATATATATATATATATATATATATATATATATATATATATATATATATATAATATAAGAGAGGGGAAGTCTTTGCTGACCAGTTAGGATAAAGCTAAGAGAAAACTCGTTGGGTACGCAGCATGCAGGAAGTATACACTTTTTCCAATATTTCGACAATGTTTATTGTCATCATCAGGGAATGCTACAAAATTATTACAAAGTGAAACCAGGACAATTTGAGGAAAAAAGCACAAATAACATCATGGACACTGTAAGTTATTTGTTCTTTTTTCCACAAATATTCATGGTTTCACTTTGTAATAATTTCTGTAGCATTCCCTGATGCGATGACAATAAACATTGTCGAAATATTGGAAAAAGTGTTATAAGAGTATACTTCCTGCATGCTGCGTACCCAACGAGTTTTCTCTTAGCTTTATATATATATATATATATATATATATATATATATATATATATATATGTATATATATATATATATATATATGTATATATATATATATATATATATATATATATTCTAACTCCTTTTTTCATCTACAGATATAAAGTTTTTTTATAAAATGTGTTACTTGATTATTATTATAAGTAACTTGATAAACTATTGGGATAACAAGCCCCTGCGACTCCTTGACGAACATTTGTCCACTGAATTGAGGTATAAGAGTGAGAAATCAGATATCAAACTTTGAACATTGCCGCAATATACCGTCGGACACCAGTGTGTCAACGGTTGGAGATTGGTTCGTTAGTTAAAATCACAAAAAATTCAATCTACTTTATCGTGAATCAGTTTAAAATATCAATCAGTGTACACTTTTCTAAACAAAAATTGCGAGCAGGGATCAGTTTAGTACAAGGTGTTTTTCCACGTGTGACTTTTCAATCTTTGAAAACGGAAAACCTGTCACTCGGCAACGCCGCCAAAGAAATACGTTGAAATCACTGCTCAAACAATTTGTTCTTTGAACATCTCGGCGGTGCTTTTTACTTTTCAAGAGGCCGTTTTACTTCTCAATCAGTGTACACTTTTCTAAACAAAAATTGCGATCAGGGATCAGTTTAATACAAGGTGTTTTTCCACGTTTGACTTTTCAATCTTTGAAAACGGAAAACCTGTCACTCGGCAACGCCGCCAAAGAAATACGTTGAAATCACTGCTCAAACAATTTGTTCTTTGAACATCTCGGCGGTGCTTTTTACTTTTCAAGAGGCCGTTTTACTTCTCAATCAGTGTACACTTTTCTAAACAAAAATTGCGATCAGGGATCAGTTTAATACAAGGTGTTTTTCCACGTGTGACTTTTCAATCTTTGAAAACGGAAAACCTGTCACTCGGCAACGCCGCCAAAGAAATACGTTGAAATCACTGCTCAAACAATTTGTTCTTTGAACATCTCGGCGGTACTTTTTACCTTTCAAGAGGCCGTTTTACTTCCAATCTCTATCTGGCCGGTTGTTAGGAACTGCTAGTCAGGGTTATTAGTTGGCCAGACGGTTTCTGTCCTTTTTGTGTGTGTTGTGTGTGCCGCGCGCGGTTTTGATGGTTTTTATAATTATTTCTTCTGAAAACTTGTTAAGCATAATATAGCCGGCAGATTAATCATCTTAGTTTAGCGGCACTTTCGGAGTAATATATGCGAGTGTAACTCTCTTCTTCGTATGATGGTCGTTCCAAGGGCACGATGAGCAGCAAATGATGGATAAACGCATTTGTATTCAATCACACGATGATGTTGAGATACAGTAGAGAAGGATCGTATCAATAAAACTTTAATAATGGACTGACTTCATTAAAAGTTACTCAAAATTTGACCACCTTGATGAATTATAAAAATTTTAAAAAATCCAGACACCTACTGCGTAGCACTAGGAAAGATAAAACCCCTCGGCGCATGTGCATGTCGTAATGCCTGATAAGTCTATCGCAGATCTTTTTTTCTCATGGTGACTATATCGGGAAATATATAGTATTTGAGATATAATCAAAAATTTGAGTGAAATTCATAATTTTTACAAATTTTTTCATTTCTAGGTGGCGCCACGTCAATATTTTTTGAATGTATTATATTAATCAAAAAACTACACACTTCATTCCATTATTGTAAAAATCGGTTTAGGTTCAAGATTTATAGATAGCACCACATGTCTATGGAAAAAAATTTAAAAAACGTTATAATTTTTTTATTCTTCGTGGGGAAAAATTTTTGAAAACACTTTTCTCATAAAATCATATGTGCTTTATCGATATCCGTTGGAATTTTCAAAATCGGACCAGCTACTAACTTTTTGTCGTGATACTATAACACCTTAGCTTCGCCTCGGGGTAATAATATCCTTTATCATACGTTTTGCTTAAACAGCGATATTATATATGATGAATAGGTTGATGAAATTATATATATATATATATATATATATATATATATATACATATATATATATAGTTATATATATATATATATATATATATAATAATATAATATATAAGCTCATTAACGTTTTCAGGGGTGACAATTTTACAGATTGCTCCGCGTATGCTGGTTGACAAATAGAAAGAATATCTAATACTAAGACGTAAATTTAAAATTTTTGGAACAGTCTAACTTAGTGTATAGCATACCTTGTCGGTCGTGTGAGGTGGTCATACATTGGACAAAACTAGAGGAATCTGTCGGGACGCATTTACGTCTCACAAGAGCGGATTGTGGCAGAAGAAAACTGTCGTTGTGCCCTTGCTGAGCATGTGTTGGGAAGAAATCATATTATGGTACTATGATAATGTGAGAGATTCTACGCATTGAAAACAACTATCACAAGAGAGTTTTCAAAGAAAATGTTTTATTAATAATGACAAAAATAGCATTAATAAGAGAACTGTATCTTAACAACCTTAGTATCATGTATAATTAACATTATTAAGTTGGACAGAGTTGTTGTTTTCCAGACCAATAGGTTCATCTGGTGAGCAAGTTAATATTTTTTCAATGATATTTTTTCAAAACTTTGTAAGATGTTTTTAACTTTTTGATTTGTAGAGTCGATAAAATTTTTGTTTCCCGAACGCACCATCGGTTGTTTTTGGTCGTTTCGGTTGATTGCTCGTTTTTTAAATTTATCAAGAAATGTACACTCCACATTGGTGGTTTTAGTATTTCTCCAACATGAATTCTGTCTGTTTCGCCTTAGTTGCATATAGACCGTGAGTATGCAGTGGGAATGTTTTTCTTTTTTATTTGATTGTTTTTTTCATTGTTTTTTTCATTGCTTTTCATTTTATGATACTGTAGTCCTAGAAAGCAGTTTTTTTCGTCTAAGACTACAAGTAAAATTGTAGAATGAACTTGTGACTGAATTTTTAAAATTAGAACAAAATTCAGCCCATTTGTTAGCCATTTACGATAGTAGCAAGTAACATTAGCTCATTGAACTATTAAAAAAAGTGTATTGGCAGTTATTATTTGAGTGATAAAAAATTGTTTAAAGAAAAACTCTTTTCAAAATCTTTCACCACCATACTCTTTCCGGTTAAATAATTTTTAGTTATTCTTTAAATTTTATTTGGACCGTTGTCCCGTTTTATTGTTGATATATCGACTAATTGTCAATTGTTGTAAGAAGATCACCGTATGTGTTCTGTGGTGTTAATTTCCGGTCTCAGGGTTGACGTCTGACCATTTTGTTGAGTCTTGGTTTTCCTGTAGATAGCAAGATGGGAAAGTACGGATTATTGAAAAATTAAGAATTGTTATTTCTTGTAATGGATTTTTACTTATGTGACGAAGTGTACCCATCAAACTTGTTCTGTTCTTCGTTTTTATACGTGTTTTCTCAAGAATTTTATATAAACCTCCAACTTAGTAAGTAATCTTTAACTTTGTGAACGCTGTTGTAAATCTAAAAATCTGTTCTTTTATTATAGATGTCTTGATAAAGGAAATAAACATTCCCGGAAAGCTCGACCCCATACTGACAAAGAGTATTCTCTTAACCTAGCCCAACAATTATTCTGACTGCAACCGTTCAAAATATTCAAATACATTTTTCCTCAACTAGCCAGTCAAGACTACCCATCTATATATATATATATATATATATATATTATATATAAATATAGATAATATACTATATATATATATACATATATATATATATATATAATTATAGGTATAATAGGTATTATATATAATATAATAGCTATATATATATATATTATACAATATTATATATAGTATATATATATATATATATATATATATATATATATATATATATATATATATATATAGGGCTATTCAAATTCGAGTCTATATGCATGGGGATTTCCATAACGGTAGAATATTAAGGGATGGTTAAATGGGGGAAAAGTGGCATATTTCAGAGGTCAATTATATGGACATATAAAGAGAATCTGATCTAGCTTCTTTCGTTCTGGAGTTATAGATATAGGAGAAATCAAAAATTTCGAAATTTTTTTTTTGCCTATATCTTTTATATCTTTTTATTTAAGGAATTTTTTCAAACAAATTGTCACTTTGCCATTGCAACTTTTTGTAGGTTATCCAAATATCTGAATGCAAATTATATACAGGGTATCATATAAATTGAGCCATCCTCAATTTTTAATTTTCAAATACGGACCTGTGTTTTTTATTCCATTTTTTTGAATGCCTAAAGTCATGTTTCATATTATCATAGTATTTTTCATCTGAATTACAGAGTGTTTTGGAAATATAGAACTAATTCCAGCTGTAATTTTCAAAAAATATATCATAGAATAAGGTATAGAATCCCTAGGATTACTTCAATATTTCCAAAACACTTTATGATTTAGATAAAATAGAACGCCAATATGAAATTGTGTCTTGGAATTTGAAAAAATGCAATAAAAATACAGGTCCGTTTTAATCCGTAATTTCTTTTTCTAACATATTCTATGACTTTCTAAACTCGAGTTTGTATTGCATGACGTTAAGTGTATATGTGTGTGGCAATGATGAGTACTTTTCTGGAATATTCCATGTTTTTCCAGAGTTCATTCAAATTCAATTGTGTCTTCTAGAAGGTTTTAAACCTAGAAACTTCAATTATTGAAGAAATATATGCCGAAGTTTATTGCTGCTTTGTCAGTCAAGTTACATCTATAATCAACAGATCATTAAAAAGCAAAGAGCTAAACTGATTCTATTACTTTTGGGCGTACGATTCATTTGGACAGGGCAACCCAGGACTTCGTCGTTAGGATTAGGTATATAACGACAGACTGTTTGGTACAGCGACTTTTATATGTTCTGATATATATACAAGTGGGGAGGAAAGTTGAATACACTTGTGGAGAATGAAGTGAAATAAAATTTTAGTTATGAGTATATATTCCGTAGATTTAAGAAACATAGGTACACATATACTAAAACTTGACAGCCTAGCATTTCATCGTTTATATGAGTTTCAAAAACTAGTTCCTTCAGAAAAAAATATTCCCCACTGAATATTTGTCGCGTCGAATAGTCTGTGAAAATTCATAGAAATAATATGGCCAGACTACAGAAAAAAATCCATCTGATAATAGTAGCTTCGTCAGGACGATGAAAATGAACACAAAAATATGTAGAGGTATTTTTCTTTATAAATTTATACAATTAATCAATAAAGCATTTCAATGAGAATAGTTCATGTACTTACTTAGTTTTCATATATTTTAATAGACTGTCAAGTTCCTTAATGCGTTCACGTCCACCATGAGACAAAAAAAGTAAAATTGTATGAATGTACCTAATAAGGATGAGGAAGAACTATAATGATGATTCGCCTAAACATGAAATTTTTTTCATGCCAACATATTTTCGTCATCTACTCACGTGTCAATAATTAATTATAGGTAGAAACTACTAATGTATGTGTGAAGAAATATAATCAAACACCTGCCTGCGATAACAAACGATGTAGGCATTTTGTTATTTAAAGAAGTTGTCAATCCTTGATCAACAATCTGATGGAATACGGCCCTACAAGGGTCGAAATTGTCCTGATTTCTATGAATATGCCATATTTTATCTGTTTTGCTCCGGAAATTTTACAAAATGCGCAGATGTTCGTTTCAGATTCAATAGTTCCATATGTTATTGCTGTACCCACCACTTGATGTATCGTACACTTTCTATATATACCTACACACAAATACATATCTAGGTATGTATAACATGAGTATTAAATTAACAATAATCAATGGAATAATTTAATTATAAACAATATCATATAAATATATATATATATATATATATATATATATATATATATATATATATATATATATAGTTGGTAGTCCTTAAATATTATAATAATGAAAATAATAATTTTCAAGAAGGTTTCTAATTTCTTTCGAAAAATTTTGATCTAATGATTCGTTAAAGAGGTTATATTATACTTATTTTGTAAACTCTGCCATTGAAACTTCCAAAGAAATATTATTTTTACTACTCTGCCTTCGTCTAATGCAAAGTTAGTACTACTTAAACAACAAAATTGTTGAATTAGTGCAGTTTGAATACGATATTGAATCGTTATCAGTGATTTTTTGAATCGAAGTATTGTAGTCATGTTTTTTATGTTATTTGCCTTTCAAGGAAATTACTAGCAACGAAACCCGATGTGGCCTGGGTATAAATACCTACCCTACATCGTACGCTCCATAGTAATATAATAAGTTTAGCACTTCGCTTGTTAAAGATCTGTTGACCATATCTGAGACTTGACTGACAAAAAAGCAATAAACTTCGGCTTATATACCTTCTAAGATTGAAATTTCTAATTTTACAACATTTTAGAACACACAATTACATTTGAATACAATCTGCAAAAATATAAAATATTCCAGAGAAGTCCTGAATATTGTCACAAACATATATCTACACAACGTCATGCAACACAACCTCGAGTTTAGATAGAAGTCATACAATGTGTTGGAAAAAGAAATTTTCTAACAGAAATGTTTGTCACCCACAACCAGCCCCTTCCATCCACCAAGACCAAACTCCCTTACTTGCAAATGCAGACCAATAAGAGCTATCTGCCACTACAACCATGAGTATGGTGGGTACTGTAGGTGGTTATATAAAAAAGGCTGGACAAACCGACTAACACTTTCCTTTTATATATATACATATATATATATATATATATATATATATATATATATATATATATATATATATATATATATATATATATATATATATATATATATATATATATATATATATATATATATATATATATATATATATTATATGTATATTATATGTTAGATAGATAAGTTCCAAGAAATTTTTGAAGTGTTGATGTCCACTGAATTTCTCATCAAAATTTTCGAAGAAATAGTTATTGGTATTGATTCCTCTTCTTCCCTATCCAGCCATCAGATATATGAAATTTTATCCATTTCGAAAATATATAGAATTACCTAGCTTTATTATCATTGACTCATAGGTTCAAAGTATTTTAGATATAATTTTTCTTATATTTTTCTGTGTAGGGTATTACTATGCTGTATAGATAATTTCTAACATACCTCGAACAATTTTCGAAGTGATGATGTTACACTCCGTTCTCTCTAAAAAATTTCATGAAATATTAACATTTTTTTAATCCCTCTTTTTTCTCGGGTAATTACCCAGTCAGATACAACAGAACGCAACCTGGTGTTCACCGCTTACCGCAGCTACGATTTGCTTTCCGTCGCATGTAACAACTCAGCGTGAACCGGAGTGTTGAAATGAGCAAAGTACTTTTACCACATGCAGTTTTTGTGTGCGACGGTTGATGGATTCTCCCGACGGGGCGTATATCGGACAAATGCGACGGGAATCTGAAATTCTAATGCCCGTTTAAATCCCTTCAGGAACTACTTACCGTTCCGAGCTTCCTTCACAATAAACCGGGTAAAAAGCGCTCGTGACGGATTTTGAGATTATCCACTGAGCAGCCACCGTTATTTATATTCGAACGTGAAAGGGTATAATGGAAAATATTCACATGTCGAAACGTATCGCTCAATTTTAAAGTGAGTGCTAATTCTATGCGAAAATGAAGTACTCGAAGATAATAACTTGAAAATATCTAACATATTTGATATTATATTCAGATTCGTAGAAGATAATACTTTTCACGAACCCCACAAACAACTAATTGGGATTATATAACTCAATATTGCATAGTTGATGGAATCCGTCGTTACTACGTGATAATTGAACATGATGAACAAAACTAAATTTGAATTTACTACGTTTATTATCACAAAATATTTTGTAAAAATATAACGATTGCAATTTCGATCACTAGACCATCATCGGGCAGATTGAGTTAAAAACTCAATATTGCATAGCTACTGCGTATTGAAAAGTGAATATTCCCTTGACGACGTGATATCATCGTATCTATTGGTGTTTCGCCTCCTGTTAGAATGCGAATGTTTTCATATTGACGATGTTTTGACGTTTGTCAAAAAAAATTAATATTTTTTATTCGTTAAGTATATAATCGTAAATAATACCAACTTGAGCAAACGAAAATGATCGTTATACCGACCTCGTCACTCGACGTATTTTCTTAAAACATCACTTGAGCTGCGCTCTCGTGATGTTTCGCAAAATACGTCCGTGACTCGGAAGTATAATCGATTATTTTCGATGCTCTCGTGAAATTATAACTGATAATATAACTCATGTATGAATAGCCAATCGAATTCGTGAAAATTGCATAGTTACTGCGTATTGATAAGTGAATATACCTTGATATAATCGTTCTGGTGTTTCGCCTCGTGTCAAAATGTACCTAAATGTTTTCATATTGACGATGTTTTGACTCAAACAAAATTAATATTTAATTGTAACAAATACCACTCGAGCAAACGAAAATAATCGTTTTAATGACGTATTTTCTTAAAACATCACTCGAGCTGTGCTCGCGTGATGTTTTGCAAAATACGTCTCGTGACTCGGAAGTATAATCGATTATTTTCGATGCTCTTGTGATATTATAACTGATTATATTATATAACTCATGTGTGAATAAGGTAATAAAATCCGTGAATTTTGCATAGTTACTGCGTATTGATAAGTGTATATACCCAATATGCAACGCTTTGATTATAGTTCTGGCGGTGTTGTTTATTCGTTATATAATCGTAGCGGCTACCACTCGAGCAATCGAAAATAATCGTTATACTGACCTCGTAACTCAACGTTTTTCCTTAAAACATCACTCGAGCTGCATTCTCGGGATGTTTCGCAAAATACGCCTCGTGACTTGGAAGTATAATCGATTATTTTCGATGCTCTTGTGTTATTATAACTAAATATACTTAAGTATTCAAGCGGAAAATCGTTGAAACATGTCTGTTACCTCCCAGTTATAAATCAGGAATAATTTAAAGAATATTTTCCTAAATGAATCTATTCATCAATAATAATCGAAACCTTTAAGGAAACCCAGCAAACAATTAATTGAAAATATATTCGCTCGAAGTATCGTAGAAATATGGTTGTGTTACATCCCATTCCATCAGGGATATGTTGAACTAGGTAATGATGTTTTTCCAAACAAATCTGTTTATCAATTGGTAATCAATCTAAATTACCTTTTTGGAACCCAGAAAACAACTTATTGAAAATATATATGTTGAAGAAATATTTTTTCAAATGAATCTGTTATCAATATCACAATCAATAGGTACATTTCAGGAAACCCTACAAACAACCAATTGAATATATTCCATTGGAAAATTGTTGAAACATGTCACATCTCATCAGGGATATGCTGAAGAAATATTTTTCCAAAGAAATCTATTCATCAGCAACAATTAATACCTTGTAGGATACCCACAGCAAACAATTTATTGAAAATATATATGTTGAAGAAATGTTTTTTCAAATGAATCTGTTCATCAGGGCGAGCTATCACAATCATCAAAAGGTCTATTTCACAAAACCCTGCAAACAACCAATTGAAAATATATTTCATTGGGAAATTGTGGAAGCATGTTTCTGTTACATCACAGGGATATGCTGAAGAAATATTTTTCCAAAAGAATCTATTCATCAACAACAATAATTAATACCTTTCAGGAAACCTAGCAAACAACAAATTTAAAATGTATTCTCTAGGAATATCATAGAAATATGGTTTTTATATATCATGGATATGTTGGAGAAATGTTTTTTCAAATAAATCTGTTCATCAATAATTAATAACAACTGATATCTTTCAGCAAACCCAGCAAACAACTGATTGAATATATACTCAATCAGAAAATTTTTGAAACGTATATGTGTTACATCGCAGTGATGTCTCAGGGATATGTTGAAGAAATGTTTTTCAAATTATTCTGTTTATCATTAACAGTCGATATAGTTATACCGTTTAGGAACCACAGAAAATGGCGAAACAATTAACAAAATTGTATTATAATCTAGTTGTTCTATTTCTTTGTTCCCTCACAGTCCTCTCATTTCTCAACTTTGAAATAGCTAATGTACCTCGAAATAATCTCGATAAATACAGAATACAGATCAATATTTGATACACCTTTCAGAAAAACTAGTAAATAACGAAGATTATTTTAAAAAATCAGAATATCAAAAAACCTAATGACTTTTAAATCGTTTCAATTAGGTATACATCAGAAATATGCCGAAGGAATATTTTTTCAAATAAATCTGTTTACCATCGCATAAATTACAACAAACAATCCCTTAGAGACCAAACGTCTCACTGATATATCCCTGTTCAATAGTGGGAATTTTACAGAGTTTTTACATGTTATATATGTAATTTTCAGGAAACTCTGCCACATGCATAATTGACGATGTTTTGACGTTGTCAAAAGAAGTTAATATTTTTTATTCGTTATATAATCGTAACGAATACCACTAGAGCAATCGAAAATAATCGATTATACTGACCTCGTCACTCGATGTATTTTCTTAAAACATCACTCGAGCTGCTCTCTCGTGGATGTTTCGCAGAATACCTACGTCTCGTGACTCGGAAGTATAATCGATTATTTTTGGAGCTCTTGTGATATTATAACTGATAATTCCTAGTTATATAGTTATTAGGAATATATTTCAAATATTGTTTTTCCTTTGTGTATAATGTGCATGCAACATTTCTTTTTATTAATACATTAAAATTATTCATTATTTATGCAAAATATGGTAATTTATATGATTAAAGGGTTCATTTACATGAGCTATATAGATAATTATAAAAAAAAAAATAGTAAACAGTTACAAATTGCTATACTATATATATCTATATTAACACATGTACTCTCATAAGGATCCTGCACGCAAAAAAAGTGTGAGATTTGATATAATTGTCGTTTATATAGAGAAGGACTGCACAAAGCATGAACCGTATACCTATATACTATGTGTCGAAAATAAATGAAATTAAATTTCTGTGAAAATTATTTTCATAGAACGTCAAGCCCGGTGCATTCACCAATTTATATTTTCATCGTTTACGATCGTATTTCGAATGTCAAGCGCATAACCTCAAAATCTGATGAAAAACGGTCGAATTTTGGCTACTGGACGACCTAGTTTGAATTATTTTGACAATAAATAGGTTGTCTGTTCAGATTGTTGAGCTGACTGACAATATAGTACTTTTTCCTGGATAATTTGGAGCTGATAATAAATAGATTCATTCACGTAAATTTATTACACAGTGTTACTCTCTTCAAGATTCTTCATTGCGACATCAGACTAGTAGGGAATTGGCGAAGGTAGGTAGGTATATAAGTAATAAAAGTTATTCATTTTTATTTCTTGCTCATGAGGGGTATGGAATTGCACGGAATCAAAACTACGAGATAAATGCTTGATCATCCTATTACAATATTTTTCAGAGAGTTATAAGAACGTATTCTGAATAGATAAAATTGTAGAAACGTTTTCCTCCTGCATGTTTTGCAAACGAAGGTAAATGTTATTTACCTACTAATATAACGACCGGTTTTGTAGCATTCTCTACATATTTTCCCAAGGCATATTTGCATTAATTTCCTCATGCCCTCAAGTTATACGCAATTACATTGACAGTAAGGCTCAATAATGATCTAATTTACTTGTTTCACTTTCATTAGGCCTGATTGGTGTCTATATAAAATGTTTATTGGCATAAAGAGTTATTTTCTGTATTTTATGAGAGTTTAATAACTTCATAACATCGTCTGATAATTACTCCCACAAAAAAAGATTTTAACCAGCATGAAATTATAAAATTGTTTGGTTATATAACGTGGTTGTTATTAGTGCAAAAACTGTAGATTCAATATCTACTACCTACGTTTCAATAATTTGAAATAATTGTAAGTAAGTATTTATAAATTTTGGAAACATATTCTGTTTCATAACGATGTTCGAACAATATATTGAAGACTTATAATTTTTGTTCGAAAAATTAAAAATATAACTTTGTATAGGTAGGTAGGTACATAAGGTAATGCGTATTTGTTTTGTAGGGACCGTACGTAGTTGTAAAATTGTCAGGATACCTATTGGAAATATTAAATTTTATTCATTC
The DNA here is from genome assembly GCA_030704885.1 of Cynegetis impunctata. Lineage (NCBI taxonomy): Eukaryota > Metazoa > Arthropoda > Insecta > Coleoptera > Coccinellidae > Cynegetis > Cynegetis impunctata. Next base: position 663,638 of record JARQZK010000751.1, read on the forward strand.
AACAATTGCCACTAGATGTACTGTAATAGTCATTATTAAAGTTATTAAATTTACTGGAGATATCATAAACAACAACCTGTAAGTGATGCCACACAGTAGTATTATTTATATTGGAATTGGCTTAGTTGTGAGAAATAGTTGTAATCCTATCCAGCTCACTCTTTAATCCCATTGACGTTTCAGTTGTCTTGTTTCGGTTTGGAATCCCGCTGTGTTTTTTGAAATAGAATTCGATTCAATACATGTGGATGCTAAACAAAGGTAGGTACCATACCTTCGTCAAATTTCGAAGAGTCCTTTCTGTGGTTTTCAGCCTATGACAATTGTCAGTCAATACAATGACACATTACTGAAATCAAGGTGACAAATTTAGTAGTTAGGTACTTACAGGTTTGAAACTCTTTAGGTACTTCACGATAATTCGTTCGATATAGTCAGTATAAATATTTACGTAACGGGCTCGTTCAAGTGGTAGGTAAGTACCTATTTAGATGAGAGATTTGATAACCATGTAATTGAAATATATCTATTAATATTATTATTAAATAAGAACAGAGAGACCTATATGGCTCTGATACATAATCTAAAAAAGAAATAGGTACCTATATAAAATAACAAAAATAAAGAAACCTTTAGAAAGAAGTACTACCCGCTGAGTACCTACCCACTAGCAAATAGGTACAATGAATGTTCTAGTATACAAATTTCACTTGTGAAACGAAGAAATATACCTAACAAAAACAAAACATTTCCCTTAACCTACAGTTGGCTCAAATATAAATCATAATGATTTTTTAAAGAATTCACACATAGGACATTAATAACATCGCATGATAGAGAGTTCCAATCGTTAAATACTTGAGGAAAAATTGCCATCTAATATGCGTTTTTGAAAGCACCTATTCTAAGACAATTGTTTTATTGAAATATTACGTAGGAAGGAAGGTACCTATAGTCCTTTCTGTAATTCTTTGATGTTTTTATTTAGAAATCTAGAAGATATAATAAAAAAGCTAGCTGGAGAACCAAATAAGTAAGATACGGATGACATAAGAAAGCAATTCTTTTGACGAAACACTCCATTATTTGTACATGTAGATAGGTAAATGTTATAATGATGTAATATTCAATAGGTATAATTTTTAATAACGAAAAAATATACTTATAAAATGAAATTTATTCATTGTCATGGATTGTTCAAGTACCTATAATTTTTCAAATCGGTCCATGTTTGCAGGTTAAGTAACATACAAATGATCGTATCATCATAATTGTAAAAATAGCAGAAAAAGCGTATGCGTATATTAAGTACAAGCAGATATTGAATCAAATGAGGCTTACCGTAGCCTTGACATTCATTGTCATTGCGGGTATCTGAGCACCATACAGTTGTCCTACAGTGGGAGTCATATCCGTCAACATAATGCCTAGAAAAGGTCGAAACCGGAGAGTACACAGCTATGGTCGTCGATCAGAACATCAATCGAAACGCATAAATAATATCGGTAACGCGAACAATGGACATACGAACGCACCTGTGTCAAAATGCGACCATACGAACCCGTAAACTCACAAAACTAGCCACGGAAACGTTCTGTGCCGGCTGAGTTTCGGGTAGGGGTATAGGACACTGCATACATTGGAAAATCACAGGTTCCCCTACTGACCGGTTAGCAGCGGAGGCGTGGCCGAACACCGTAACCAATGGAACATGTTGCCATTGATACTTGGCCGCGCCCCCGAGTTTTTCACCGTAACTCGTTCGACGCATGCGCAAAACGAACTCGTGAAATTGAAACCTCAGTTTCGGCTCGATTTTCTGTCTTATAATTTCCCATAGATGGCTCTTTATTTCGTGAAAGGACGTTGACTAGCGATTGTACACGGCGATGGCCTGTCAGCAAGGTGTTATTTTCAGTAGCATGCTCGTCGCGTTCATTTTAATAACATAGATTTAAATGTTATACCAACGATATATCATATCGCTTAGAGACATATATGGATCACCTTAATTTCGTGTTTGACGTTCGATACGAGGATAATTACGTTACTATGGGAACTGAGCATGTGAATCTTCCACGTAGCATGAGCCATCGGTTGGATAAATACCATCATGTAAATCTATTGAATAGATATATGCATAATTGATTGAATTTCTTTCGAGATCGTCTTATTCGCCATTTCGAATTTAATTGTAATTATGTCCGGGACTGTCGGCGTATATGTTATTAAGTTAATACCAATGGTCTTTTTCTCACGGCTCCCAGAAGAAGTATAATTCTTCTTTCAATGCTTAACAGTCCATCTTCTTATCTCGAGATGAAACTGCTATACTTACGGGTATAACCTGTTGTGTAAGTGTTCATTTTTCGTTCAACTTCAACCGTGTTTAATAGGTTTGATCTTTCCGATCGTTTAGGAGATATAGATAATAGGCGAGTTCCAACTTGAGATGATAAGAACTGTGTTAAATTTACTCAAGCTAGATATGTTGAGGTGATATTAGGTATAATTTCACACGTTCTATCTAATTAGATGTAAATTAGAATCTTTGCTTTGCAGTGAGATAGATAATCAACCAGTTATATGTGTAAAAGCACCAATTTCCGTTGATTGAATTATGACTTTGAAAAATGAATGGCAAATTGACATTCTTCGATGATTTAGTGATGAATATCTGTTCGAATATCGAATATAGAGGTTTCGTTTATTGAAATGATAAGAGTTGAAGTAGAGAATTCTGAATAATCAAATATTATTGTAATGCAGTTTCTCGTTTAGGGTTTGTGTAATGTTTTTATGTTTTGCGGCCCTAAACCTGAAGTACGACATAAAATACAGGTTTTGTGTACCTATATGAGTATACTTTCCTTTACACATATAAAAAACACCTTCCTAATCAATTTTATTTAACATGTAGGTACCTGATAGTTTAGGTACTCTTCTAGAGAACGACCTAAATAAGCAAAAGTATTTTCCTTTTTACTTTCCTTTCAGTTTTTTTTAAATAATAGATTCTCTTGGATATGCACAAGAAGGCAAAAAGAAAATGAGAGTGTGAGGATAATCTTCCACAGGGATCAGTGTTATTTATGGCGCTAAAATCTGCCTACATCACCGACACTATTTTTCTTCGGTGGACGCGTGAAAATTTTGTCCCTGAAAAACCGCTATAGGAAATGTCCTATTAATACCTACTTGACGGGCATGCTTTTCACGTAAATTCTGTCGAAATGTTAGAGTTTGCAGAGGCGAATGACATCATCATATTATGCTTGCCCAGCCATACTGCGCATTATCTCCAACCTTTGGATAGAGGTTTTTTCAAGTCGTTGAAAGCATATTCTCACGAATCCCGTCGTTTATGGCTTAAGAAAACAAGCTCTGCGGCGCATCAGTAGATACTAGTTTGGGGAGCTACTGAGTGCAAGCTGAGGTAAGGCTGCTACAGTACATTAGTACAAAATGGTTAATCCGGCTTTAAATCGACTGGAATTCTGAAGTCCAACCGCAATATCATACCCGATTAGGAATGCTTTTTGTATTGAAAAAACCTTTTCGACAAAAATAGCACACACCTTGCCCCAAAAACAAATGGAGGTTCCAGAACAATCAATTGATGGTCTAGACTAGAGGCACAACCCTCAACTTATAAAAACAAAGATGACACAATAACTCCCTCAAAGATATTGTCCGATTTGTCGCCAGTTGCTACAGAAGAAATGAATGTGGTTAGAAAACTAGCTGAACAGGTAGCGACTATTTTAACTTCACCAGAACATTTGAACATTCTTAAAGAAAAAGAGAAAAGAGCGCAGGAAAAAGAGCAAAAGACTCGAGATGAAAAGGCTGCGAAAAAGAAAAAATTTCTTCAAGATTGAAAAGAGAAGGAAAATGGAATCTTCTAGCAGCGAAGAAGATGTAGAAGTTATTCTGGAAATTGATATTATTATATTATAGTGAAAATTTGTGGGTAGAGTGTGGAGAAGACTATAGACAGGCTAAAAAAAAGTTGACTGGATTAAGTGCGTACATTGCCAGTTGTGGCTGATGATACCTGTAGGTATGACTCATGGCGACTTCTGTCAAAAATGTGGAAAACTTGACAAGAAGGGCAAAACACTCTGAAGCCTTAGAAATTCCTAATTAATTTTGCTATGGCCGTCACTCTCTGACGGCATGGGAGAGATGACCATACCTCTTACTTTCAATAGATATATATTTGTTTAAGTTCATGTTCGGTTTTTTTTTAACTGACCAAGTTATGTTGTACTAGAGTTATTATACCTGGACGTAACCTATATATATATATATATATATATATATATATATATATATATATATATATATTTATATATATATATATAAATATATATATATATTTATATATATATATATATATATATATATATATATATATATAAATATATATATATATATTTAGGTATATACATATATATATATATATATATATATATATATATAATATATATATATATATATATATATATATATATATATATATATATATATATATATATATATATATATATATATATATAGAGTAAATTGGGTGAATATGCCGCGCTGGGTAATACGCCGCAGTTTGATATTTTAGTTCCAAATCAACATTTGGCAATAATATCCCTTCAGCCATATCAGTGACAGATAGGAAACACGCGTGAATCATTCACAAATCCAACATATCAGTTTGTTAGTGAAAAACGTCAATATAAAGGTAACCACCGTGTAAAATATTTTCCAATGTTGAGTTATATATAGTCGTGAAGGAAGTTCTAAGTAGATTTCGTTAATTTTAATAGGAGTATGCTGAAGATTGATTCATAACCTTACTTTTTTTTGGGTGAACACTCTGTTATAGGCATAATAAATATGGGTTTTCATTTCATTTGTCATAAGATGCAATATGGGGTATTATGCCTCATCATTTTTTCTGATGAATCGGAATATTTTGGACAATCCCGTGGATACTATTTTGATAAAAAATCTCTAAAATGTGATTGGCTGCAATGTGTGAAATGTAATCATTGGGTTCACGAGATATGTACTCCATCAAACATATATCGTGCAGATTGTGTTCCAGATCAAGTACTAAGTACCTCTATAGCTCTGAAGACATAAGATATAATTATATCAATATGTTATGTTGTAAGAAAGAAAGTTTTTCTAAAATTTCGTATAATGGTTTATTTCCTAAGAGAATACCATGTTGCCATATTACCTATCGTATGATGCCATATTACCCATGATGTGGGGTAAAATGGCAACAGTCTATCTTTTTACATTTTTACTTACAATCTTTTGCTGTGTGGGAATATGGCAACGAATGACTCTGGACGGATCATATACTGTGTAAGCTCTAACGTGCAGCCATCGTCTTTCATCTAGGCGCGTTGGTTTTTAGAATGTGAGCATTTGAATTTTATGTTGCCATATTACCCCACATTACTCTATATATATATATATATATATATATATATATATATATATATATATATATATATATATATATATATATGTGTGTGTGTGTGTGTGTTTGTGTAAAAGGATAAGAGTACTGTCTTATACTTTTCAGTTGTTAATTGTATTTGTATAGAGTTAGGTATTAGTAATAATAGGATAATTTCTGTACCTACTTTCCATTCTGCAAATGTTTACCTGTGATCAGAGTGAGAGAAGTAAAGAAACATCAGTTGCCAGGTCCTCATTTTTCTAACATGTCATGATTTTCATTTTAAATAAGTATAGTTATATTTGAATTAGATATAGGTATATATATATATATATATATATATATATATATATATATATATATATATATATATATATATAAAAGGCGGAATGAAATAATTCATATTTTTGATGATATTAAATTGGTTCTTCTTTTCCTTTGAGTTGTGAATTAATGTGTTTCAATTTATTATTTGATTTTAGTTTCATTTGGATTGTAAATAAAAATTGTATTTTTCAGAATAGGTCAATTGTTTACTAATTTCCATTGAATAATCTCATGAATGAATTTAATGTCATTATCATATCGAAAACCAAATCCTTCATTATACCTTTTATAAACATCACCGTTTTTAGGATTATGTTTTTTTGAACCTGCTCGAGAAACTCGACAAGTTTTTTCTGTAATCGATTTGATATGATGAAAAGACAGACCACCAGGCTATATGTGTATATCCCAAATAAAACCATAATATCTAGCATGCGTCTTTGAATTGAACATCATACCCGAATTCTCACGATGGAATTATTAGATTCGATTGAATTAACCAAGAGCGGGAAGTTAACCAAAAACCCGACCAATTTGGCGAATGGTCTCATCAAGGAAAACAGATAATTCTTCTGTCCCTCGTTAAAATCCACACACCGAGTAGTCCCAATAACCTATTTATCGAAGTTAAACCATTGAGCGTCATCAAGGTAGGCGCTGCGCCGTCATCCCAACAGTTGAAGAACCCGAGAAGTCTGATCAGTCAACGTAATGATGATGATGACCCCGTCGTATAATGACGATAATGCAGGCCCGTATACAGCAGGCGCCGCTAATATTGACCGAAATGGGGCGTAATTACGTCCCCCGTTTCGTCCCGCGTCTCACCCCCTCGGGACGGATCGCCGGAACAGCTAGACCGCGGTTATAGATGCTAGATAAAGGGCAGACTGCCACTTGCCAGCTGATGACGGTAATGGGTCATCGGCGTGGTTCGATGGGAACGGTCGAGGTTTTTTGGGCGACTCATCTGGAACGCACTTTCTCGCCATCATCTTTTTTTCCAAGAAAATACCGTACGTGGATACTTTATCCGTATCTAGACAGTTTTTTTTATCGATTGCGGTCTATCCACCCTGTGGGAATAAAGGAAAGAGATCGCCTTTTCATTCTCAGAATAATATACAAGGGTGGTTTGATAAATTACGAGGGCGGTACGAAAAATGTGTAATCTAATTATCCAACATTGGATGAATCAAGAAATCTTTTATAATAATTTCAATATAATCACTCCTGGTATTAACACATTTGTGAGGAAATACATATTTCGAAATAAAATGAATGTTTAATGTATGAATTATGAGGTACTTTTAGCTCGTATTTGAAGAGAAGAATCATCGCTAGTGTGTTAATTTAGACCGTCCAGTCTTCGTGCAAAATCAACGCACGCACTTAATTAGCCAAAAATTTTCCGAAAGTGTCTTATTTCAAATGTTATTAATGTCTAGCAATTCTGATCTCCATTTGTTGTTTATCGAAGTCTCAAACTTTCTTTACCGTGAATGAATTTTTTCTCGAACTTTGTCACACCAAGATGAAAGAGTAGAAGTCTCTTCGTAATGGTATCTAATACCTAACAAATAAAATAACATGCAAAATCTTTAAGATATGAACATCTTCCAGTGCCAAATTTCTTTTGTGAAACTCCGTTTCGCTAACGCTATATTCCTTATAATATCACAATGCACATTTTATTAGCTCTATAATAACCTACAGTTCACTGTAAGTACTCTTTCTTACACCTAAATAATTTTGACCTACAGGCCTTGTTATAAAGGATCCTCCAAAAAGCATTGAGCAAATATGCTCTCTTCCTAATATCGTCTCTTCCTTAATGGGTGCCATAGATTTCCTCTCTCAATTAGGTTTGATTCTTGAAATAGTATTCAAGGGCATCGATAAGGAAGGTAATGGGGGTAATTACCTCCCAAGATAGACGGTTTTTCAACTTTAAAACGATTGAAGACTTGGCTTTGGGCTTCTACAGGTCAAGAAAGACTGGTAGGATTGGCTACATGTACATAGTGATGTAGAAATAGGTAAATATTGAAAAAGTTTTAGATAACTTTGCAAAATGAAGAAAAGACATTCTGATTTTATAATTTGATTAATATTAAGATGTTCGTATGTTATTGTTTGGTTGTGCAACTTATTTATATGAGCCGCCGTTCAGAGGAAAAGTGGTATAACTGAAAAAAATTGTATTACTAAGTTATTCTAGTATTTCCGTTTCTAGGTGTATGATATATTCACCTCGATATTCACTAAATAAGTGATATAAGTTGAATTTTAATAACAATTTTAATTGCTCAAAATTTAACTTATACAACTTATTTAATGAATAATATTATACACCGGAAGGAAAATACTGAAACAACTCAGTAGCGCAAAATTTATGTGCTCTATCACTTTTCCTCATCATATCTAAAAAAAAACATTTTATCCTCATGTAAAAATATATATTATTTTCTAGTTCAAAGCTTTTTTGAAAAAGGTTACTTTAGGAAGAATACAAGAATTATGTTTATTTTCATTAAATATTACCTAAGTTTTGTTACCTTATAATTATTTTCCTCAATATGCCAAGGGGCAAAGGCATACAAACAATAAAAGTGTTTTGAAAATTTATCTTGTTAATTTGTTAATGATAACAAACGATATGTTAGAACCCTTTATTCAATGGCTATTCAGAAAAAAGACAACCTAATAAAGCTATTCTTAAGAGATTGAAAGAAAATCTCATTAATTGCGGATCATTCTACAAAATAAAGCAAATTTTTGTTTTCCACAGTGAAAGTGTCTCGAAAAAAAGAATCGATAATGCGCCCTCCATTTCGTTGTATTTCCTACAGTTCCGAGATATCCCACACAAAAATTTATATTTGCCCACCCTGTAAGTTTACGTTTAGTTTTGTTTTATTCTGTGAGAAGCAGGAGATAACACAAAAGAAAAGAGAACAGTTTTACACTTATTTGTTATTAATTTCAATCACCAGAGAGAGTTAAAAAGCCTATTTCAGAAGGATTTTTTAAAAAGTTTTCCTCTCACAATTACATCTTTGAAAACCGCCCCTCTCCAAGAACTTTATTAATCCGCTACTGCATTATTATAACCACTATATTTCATATTGATACGACTCCACACTTGGAGCTAAAAATTATGAAGTACTTATTGATTTGCAGATTTTCAAGATATCTATTATTATACGGGCCGACTCGACATTTATCTTGTAATACTCGAACAATGTGAAATGTGAACAATAGGCCGTAAATTCTTCCTCAAGATTAATATTTCTGTGAGGTATTGATGATAAATAACGCGGCAGTCGAACGTTGTGCGTTCGCTCCAAGTGTACACATCGATAAATTGAAATAGGCATTTAACAATTTGTTGTTCTGAATGCTCATATAACTGATCGCGTACAAGAGAAGTTTATTAGTTTATTATCTTTCCTATACCTTTCTAACACGATAATTTATCTATCAATTGTTTGGTTTACGTTCCCTCGGATTTAATTCTGCTGTTCGGAGAAATTATGTTGTAATTATTATCGAGCAAGCTAGAAGTTTTGTAACTAGAGTCCCCTCTAAACTTCGCTATTTTTCCGAAAGTTGCGCAGTCGTTTTTGTATTCTGCGTCCAATGGGCTTCTTCAAATTGTCTTTAAACTTCATTTTATAGAAGAATCGCATCTAAAATTGGCGAAATCCAAATTGTGATGTTATCGACTATAAGTGTAATAATAATTATTCAAATTTTTTCAATTTATTCTACATTTATAACGATAACAGTATAGATTACTCATCGAACATCCAACATTGATTTTCAGTCCTACTTTCCCCGAAATTAATCAACAGTCATATATACATATATATATATATATATATATATATATATATATATATATATATATATATATATATATATATATATATATATATATATATATATATATATATATAATATATATATATATATATATATATATATATATATATATATATATATAAATATATATATATATATATATATAATTATCATATAGATAAAAATGAAATTTGTTATCTGGAATTGTTTTCGAACAGAACTAAACTAACAAAATTTTTTGTGGCCTCCACAGCTTCTGAAAATTGGGTTAGAGCAGTGGTTCTCAACCTGTGGTACGCGAACCCCTGGAGGATCGCCAAATGTTGCCGGGGGTTCGCGGAAAGATAGAGAGTAATGGCGGAACTTTATAAATAAAATATTTGTTTCAATTTAGCAACCTCTGTACCGACAAAAAAAGCATAACTCAATGAGCGAAAATTGGATTTTCCAGAAAAAGAAACACTCATAAACTTTTCTACTGACAGTACGTTGAAAGCAGATTTCAAAAGTAAGACTCCCATTCAGTTTTGGTTAGATATTACCACTAAATACCAAAGTCTTTCTGTCCTAGCAATCAAATTTTTTTCCGTTCCCATAGAAAGTTTTGGTAGATCCTCATACGCGTTCATAAAAAACAAGTACCTACAGAAACAAACTGGATGCTGCCCCGGACTTAAGATTGTAGGTACTTATCATCGTTTGAACCAGACTACAAGAAGCTGAGTGAGGTAACACAAGGACACAAAGCTCCCATTAGATATAGAAAAGAACTCCTTATTTTGATTATGAACAAAATTAAGGCATTAATGAACAAGTGACCTATAAATATGCTATGTATTTTTGAATGGTGGTTTCTATTGTGTTTGTCCTAAAACAATTCAACACAGAAGATTTTACAGTTATTTATGTGCATTTCATTTTCACGCCAAATAAGACCTTTTTAAAGTAATTTTTCTAATGCCAGTAGGACTTTTAAGAATTCTATCCTAGGGGGTACAATTTTAGTGAACATATATTTTCAAGGGTTACGCTACAAAAACAGGTTGAGAACCACTGAGTTAATTGAAATTTGGTAGGTAGGTAAGTAGATTAGGTTTATAGATTGAAAAACGTTGTGGGTTTCAACTATTTTCCTCAACCGCGCTGCAATTCGAGGAGACTTTTCCGTTCGAATATAATCTCTTCGTTAACAGTACGCGATGCAATTCGCGAAGTTTTTTTGAATAAAATGCATTATTTTCTGATTTTTATTACGGCTTGCTATTAAAGCGTAGTTCTACAGTACTCGATGCTCCTCGCGATTTTTGTTTTCAAGAAAATGAATTATTTCATAATTATTATTTCGGTTACTATATAAATTTGCATAATCTTATTTCAACGCGGTGCACTTCGTGCGAAAATAGCATCTTTTTTTTTGAATAAAATAAATTATTTTCTGATTTTTATTAAGGCTTGATATTAAAGCGTGATTATACAGTAGGTACTCGATTTTTTTTTAATAAAATAAATTACTTTATAATTTTTATTGGTTTGCTATATTGAATTGAATTGAATTTATTGAATTTATTGAAATCTGCTTGTACATACTCATCAGAGCAAAATATACATAAAACCTGTAGAGAGGCTTGAATCCTCTGTGCACAGGAGCAGCTAACTTATATCTAACTTAACAAAAACTATAGTGAAACTAAGTTACTTAATCAATCCAAACTGTTCCAATTTTTTGTTTTTATGATTTTTGATTAAAGTACACTTGTCATTTACTTTTATTTCTTTTATATCATTCAGTTCCTCACAAGTTCCTTCTCTACTATAAATTTATTCAATTTATTTACAAAGTTTCTCTTTTTAGGATTTCCTATTTTAAGATCATAAGATAACATATTATAAAATTTGATAGCAGTATAGAAAGAACTTTGTTTAGCAAGAGTTAAATCATATGACAGGATAGGCAGTTTTTTATATATCTAGTCATGCTCATAGAATTCAAAAATTGCATCTTCAGGTTTTCATAATGAAATAATATACACCTACTAATGTACATTTGTTCTATTGTTAATAGTGTATCTAGTTTCAGGATTTCTTTGAATTTTTTCTGGATTTTTTCTAACGGTCTTAACTTAGTTTTATAAGCTCCTCCCCATATGATTAATCCATAATTTACTATACTATAAACATATGCATAATATATTAAGACAAGTATTTTTAGAGGTAAATGTTGCAATTTTTTAACAATATATAGAAAGTATCTTATTTTGCTTATTATTTTTTGGATATGCAAATCCCATTTTAGATTAAAATCTACAATTATCCCCAAATATTTAACATTAGTATTCCTGTTTATTTGGTTTTCATTAATTTTTATTACTATTAACTCAGGTACACTGTCTGTATAGCATCCAAAAGTTACGTATTCGGTTTTAGTTATATTTAAAGTTCATTTATTTTGACAGAACCAAAGATTCAGCTGACTCAGGTATATATTCATTAATCTTACTGATTCATCCCATTCGTCCTCAAAGCTCAGTACCACAGTATCATCCGCATATGCATAAATATGTTCACAATATTTGAAAATGTCATTGATATAAATTAAAAAGAGCATATATAAATTTTCATAATTTATTTCGTACGAATCACATCTCGACGCGATGCACTTCGTGCAAAAAATACAACCTCAGTGATAGAGCTCAGCTGTCCACGCGTTTTTTTTCTAATCTAGCTCTCCCAATTTGAAAAAAAATTTTCAAATTATACAATTTGAGCTATCCAACTGGCCTTGATGACAAGACATTTTTTTGAAAATCAGTCCTTTCAATGTTCATAAAGATTTTAAATCTGTCATACACACAAGAGTATTTAACTTGCCTCTCTAGGCAAGTACGTATTGCTTTCTTCCCTCAAAACAGTTTCATAATGGAGTTCTTACCTACCTGGTAGAGAGTAGAAAAAAAAACTTTTCCGAACTTAATCTAATGAATTCAAGGCGAATAATAATACAACCTGAGACAACTCTATTCTAAACCCAAATTGCATGATTTTGCGGTCAAGCGAACTGCCCGCAATAACAGTAAAAACCCCGTGCAGATGTTCCGAAATCCTCTGGGGGTTGGTGAGTGTATAACAACCTTCGCGAAATCCTCGAAGCACCGGGGCATATGCCGTCCAATTTGCGCGTGCCGTATACCAAACAGTAAATAACTAAATTAGTTCCAGGTTTTATGTATGCGGGTCGACTTCGCCCTCTCCGAGGGAGAGATTAATTATGGGTGGGAGGGGCGCCCTCCTCGTCAGAAGTTGGCGGTCGTATGCAAATTTTTGTGTTCAATTTAGCGTTCCGGAAATTATGACAGTTGCTGTCTATGCACTTCGTGTACAGATATGGTTGGAAAATGGGGTACGTATGCACCCCATGAGTTCTGGTTAGTTTATGTACTACCATTGTGAATTAAAAAATGTTTAATACTGATCATGTGCATTGAAAATACATATATTGAATAAATAATATCGAGAAATTCAATTAAGTTCTTGAATTAATATTTAGTGCCTTTAAGTTCCTTATCGCACTCCGTCCAGATACTTGGTGACTAAAATATAGTCCTAAAACTGTGTCCTACACTACTGACTTGATTACGTTGCTAGGCGTGCGCATCTGCTGTATTCGTATATGTGTATTGCTGTTAATTCAACAAAGTTTTCTAATAAAAAATTTTTGGATGAATTTTATTGAAGAACTAATGATGATTCAGCAAAACCTACAACAATATACAAAGTCACAAATATGCTGATATTTCGAAATACTTAGATAAAATTTAATCGTAAACATATGTGTCCTATCTTTTAGTTACCACAAACCAATCATAACTAAGATTGAATGTACTGATTAAGTTCATGATTAGTTCATATTTTTATAATATTAATAATGAAATATTTATTTTCAAAAAAAATATTTATCAAATTTCATTCTTTTTTGGTTCAGACAATTACTCTGGATGTTGTTAATTAATTTCAATGTGCCTGCTTTATAATACATAGCAGAACAAAGAAAATTTGTTCTAACTGGGTGTTTTTATTTTCATTTAAATGCATTAGAAAAATCTCAATATCACTGGTATTATCATTGCAAAAGCAGAAAATTCTAACCTAGGAAAGTAAATAATTCAATACATTATTAAACTAAAAAATGGAACATGAAATTTAGAAGGGTAATAAATAAAATATTTCAAAAATAAACAATTTTTTTTTTCAAATTTTTGGTAATTATGAAAATCTTAGATAATCTTGTTTCATCTCCTATATAAGAAATTTGTGTTGATTCAGTGACAAAATTTTTCTGATCTCTCAAATAAAATATTTATTCATTTCAAAACATCATTCGCAGAAAAAAAACAATCCTATACGATTTTTTCGATTCATAATTATATTTCAACACATTCTCAATTCGAATATAGGTAATTGAAACTGAATATAATAAATATATTCCAAGTTCCAATAATTTATCAATAAATTATATAAGGTACTAATCCTTAACTGGAAGATGGGAATTTTCATTTTACTGCAGACTAAATATGTTTAATCTTTTTTGCTAGCATGGCCTTCAGCCTTATTTTATTTTCGGATTTAAAAAAAAGAAATTTTCATCTACCAAAAAAAATGTTTTTCCAACTCATACCTGTCATTTGGAAATCATAAATTCTTCTGAAAATTATTCCAGACCTAGGTATAGATGAAAAAATTCAAAATTTATTAAAATGTTTTACCTATAGCTCAAAAAAAATGTTAAATAAAAATAATCAAGCTAGCCCAGAAACAATTCCCAACATTATAAAAATATGGTAGGAATCTCAGAATTTATAAGGTGAGCATTATAGGAACTCGTTAAGATTTACCTCAATGAACAACTCCTACAAGATTAAAAATTTAATTGAAACTATCTCTGGCTGTTCCAATAACAAAAAATAACGAGTGGAATGGGTACAGAACCCGCCCAAATCCTAGCACCGTTCGATTATTTCCCATGAAAATTATTATAATCCAACTTGTTATCTTCTCAATCTTCCTATTGACGGCCGCAACAAGTTAATATTTTAATGAATTTCACATAATTTTGAGGATCGTTTAACCTCCAGTGAACGGTTACAGGATATTTCGATAGATCCAAAGTATCTCATTTAATGACCTTTTTAAGATCGAACGATCGATTGTAGTAGATAGTAACGAGACCCAGGAAAAGATTTAATTTGAAATCTGACTAGAGTTATTATCTACTCATTTATTTCGGAGTAATATTCATAATGATCAAGAAAAATATATAGCACAAATAAGAAAATATATTGATGAACAAAACAAAACTTGAATTTACTACGTTTATTATCACAAAAATACTTTGAAATATAATAAAACTGCGATTGCAATTTCTGTCACTAGACAAACATCTGGCAGATTGAGTTAAGAACTGAATACATAATTAGAGATTTGACGCTTACGTGTGGGAAAGAATTATTACAGGTACCTAAATAGACACGAGAAACATATTTCAAGAAGGACTAATCGAAGTGTATTCACAAATTGGTACAATAAAATGTTAGAAAAATCATTATTGTTTGAATACACTAAATATAGGAGAATATATCCAGTCAATCTGGTCGTTCAGTATTAAGTATATCGCCTTTTGCATTATGATTAAATTTAAAAATTTCAAATGATTTTAAGTAAGTTTGGTACCTTTCGGTAATTTGTGCATAATTTGGAAGTTATCTATTTGTGGTGGTTTTCACGGCAATGATTTGAAAACGGTGAATACGTTTTATTTTTCAAAACAGATTGTTGGTGTTTGAATCTTGTCTTGAAAAATAATTGCCGTGAATACCACCACATTAGACAAATAGATAACATCCAAATTATGCATAAATTATCAAAAGGGACCAAACTAACTTACTTAGAATAATTAGAAATTTTTAAACTAAATCATAATGGAAATGGCATCTTGCTGAACGACCAGATTGACTTGATATATTCTCCTATAATTAGTGTATTCAAACAATAAAGATTTTTCTAAGAACTTTTTATTGTACCAATTTGGAAAATCCACTTTGATTAGCCCTTCTTGTAGGGTTGCCATCAACTAAATTGCCGATGCCGGACAAAAATTTTAAAAACCCCGGACATTTTCGTGAAATTTTGTTTTTTGAATAAAATAAAACATCGTTTATATTTTAATTTTTCTACTATATTCTACATTGTAATAGTAAATCAGAGGATAGGTCATTTAGTTTGGTTAGATATGTTAAGTACCCAAAAATTATTTATTAACTATAAATCAAAAGTAAGTACCTAACAAGTTTGAATTTTCACGAGATCAAGTACTTTTTACTAATTCAACTTAACTTGGAATGTTTCAAACTCGCCAATTTTTTCCAAAATGTCTTTACTTTTCATACATTCGACTTTGTCAAAGTCGGAGCAACTCAAGTCTTTAATATTAGACTTTATTTTGATCAGAGAAGAAAGCGTATGTATATTTAGCAAGTTTCTCTACTTCCTTCATTATTGCGACCCTAGCGAAAAAACTCACTCTACATTCGCATTGTGAGCTGGTATACAAAAATATTTCTATGCAATTTTGAGCAGTTTAGAATATAGATGTTTCGAAAAAATTCGGCCACAACTGGTTTATATTTTATAGCTCATCTCCGTCACTGACACTCAAGCTTCACACACCCGGACACAAAATTTGTCCGGGTTTTACCCGGACATATTTTGAAAGCCCCGTCCGGACGCCCTCTAAACTAGGACAAATCCGGGGAAACCCGGACGGATGGCAACCCTACCTTCTTGGAATATGTTTGTTTCTCTTAGATATAGATTATATTATAATTTTTTGGGATGTCATGTGATTCTATGTTGGCTAATAACTGTCATGATTCATTTGATGACGGTACCTACTTTCGAATTAAAAAAAATATGTTTTTCTCCAACCATCAAAAAATGTTGACATTTTTGTACTATTTTCAGGTGCAAAAGCCATCAATTCCCTTACCGTACAAAAATTTGCTCGTTGCTTAGCAACACTTTCAATCCTAGGATTAAAAACGCTACTTTTAATCCTAGGACCAAAAGTAATTGCATTTGAGCTCTCTAATTATTGAAATTTGAAGAAAAAACATTGTCTCTTACAAACTTAGTAAAACAAACTAATTGGGCAACTATATATAGGTATCTATTTGTTATTTATATTGATATTGAATGTACAATTGGAACAATTATTGCCAAAACTCAAAGCACCACTGAAATTATCACTAACAATTTTCGAACAATTCAAAAGATTTTCATTAATGTCACAACGCATAGCACCCCCAATTCTTAATACTAGAACAACCTTTATCATCAAATATACATTATCAGGTGCCATATCCAGGAACCGATCCACTTCCTTCTTCGTAAAAACCCTAGCCTTTTTAGGTATATATCCATCACTTTGCCTTTTTAACAATGCTCGTAATTTTGAATATTTACTAATATCCACACCATTTTTGATATCCAGTGTGGATCGCAACATTGAATACTGTGACCAAAGAGTAGATGGCTTGACGGTCTTCGTTAAATTTGAGAAATACACCATAAGAAAACTCTCCGCACAGTTTTGCACATTTTTTCTTTACACCAATCCATGAATCGCTGATTTGCAAGTTCATAAACTTGGCGAGATTTGGGTGGCAAAAGATTTAGATATACTGCTTCGGCACTTTCCAATATATCTGCAGGTATATTTTCAGCGTGTTCAGCGTAAAAACTACTACAAAAATTATATGATTAGTACGTCTACTGACGTCTACTTGACAATCAATATTTACCAACAATACCAGATATCCATGACTACCGACTTGCTATCGCTGTTATAATTAATAGGTGTTCAAATTTATCACCAAATTATTAACGATTTTTGAATGAAACTAATATTATTTTAATTTTGACTTGGTTGGAGAAAAAATAGTATATATCATACGGACTAAAAGTGCCTATTTTTACTGGCAATTTTGCATTCGCTCGGCTGCGCTGCGCTCCGCCTCGCAACTGCAAATATTGCTCGTAAAAAAAATATGCACTTTTAATCCTTATAATATAATATACTATTCTCTTGTCTATTTAGGTACCTGATAATTCTTTCCCAACCAAAATTGCAATCGCAATTTTATATTTTTCAAATTATTTTTGTCGAAATAAACGTAGTAAATTCAAGTTTTGTTTTTGTTCATCATATTGAATTGTCACGTAGTAACGACGAATTCCATCAACTATTTTGAATATATTGATAATTGAATCTATGAGTAATAAATAATAGAAGATTCAATGATTATGTTGATATTAATAAAGAATACCGATATCGTGTATGTTTTAATTTTTTAATTATAGTTCATGAAATTAGACAACAAATAATCAATTGTTAATAGCAGGAAATTCATGAAAATAACAAGGTTAATTGAGAATTGTATATGATTTACAATTTTAAAATTTCATTTTAACAAAGTTCCTCGACTCACGTTACACTCCAGATACTTGGCGCATTAAAGCTAGGCTCAAAATATGGATCAGTAACAGTATTATTCACACGTCAGCTGTATTCGTATGTGCGTTTTGTCATGTGTTCTGAATCGCGACAATTTCAACGAGGATAATTTCAGAGACGGATAAAATCAAGATTTTAATTATAAACTATGTAATATTTTTTTTTAGTGATGTAGAAATATTCTAGGGAATTTTATATTTTTTCTAGTTGTTAGTTTATTTCAGTGTGCCTGTTATTTAATGCATGATATAAAGCGAAATAAACTTCGTTTCATCATAGAGTCCCACGACACCTCCCCTCATTTTATTTATTTTAATTTCCATATGTTTCTGGATTTTCAAATAATGATTGTCCGTGATGACAAATGATTTTCATATTTCAAGGAACGGTTTCAATATAACATTAGAAATATTGATTTTTATCATTGGACCAGGAAGTTTCTTAGTAATAATTTCTCAGTTCAAAAAATATTTTGAATTAAATCTACGATCAAATTATAATAAAAGAAACCAACATGGAATCACATTCAAATACGGACTCATTATGTTGACATACTTCTCTTGCAAATATTTAGGCATCTGTTATATCCTGATTTTCTGTTAGTCCACCTACTTTGAAGAACCATTAAAT
>JARQZK010000751.1:685000-790000 GCA_030704885.1 Cynegetis impunctata
ATAAGCAAATATTTTATGAAATTTTGGATACTATTAGGGGTCAAATAGAAATGAGGTTCTCTGATTTGAAAGAACGGCATTTCTTCGACTTGCTCAATAAAAATTTGTTAACAGGATTTTCGGCTAATTTTCCAGATAACCTTTTGAAAAATTTATGTCAAAAATACACTATTTTTGATAAGGTGGCCATAAAAAGTGAACTGTGTGTTGTTTATAATGACAATGAAATTTTGGGGCAAAATGAAAATCATGTGGGGACTATTGAATACCTATTTGATAATGATTTGAATGAAGATTTACTCCAAGTTTATAAACTCTTATGTCTAATTGTTTCTATCCCGGTGATATCGGCTTCCGTAGAGCGCTCGTTTTCCACTCTTAAGAGAATTAAAACTTATTTACGAAATTCAATGAGCCAGAATCGTTTGAAAAATATTAGTTTGTTGTCTATTGAAAAGGAATTGGTAAAACTTTTGGCGAAAGACAAAAAATTTTATGAGGATATTATAGATCATTTTGCTAACGTTAAAGATCGCAGAATCCCGCTAATCTTAAAAAATATATAATAACTTTTTATTTGCTCTCACCAGCTGTTAACAAATTCGTTAAGTAGGTAGGTACCTATTTTGTGAAAGAAAAAAAAATTTGATGAATAGATGAATTGATTAATTGGCTGAGAAGAGTTTTTGTGAATATTGTAAATAGGAGTTGTAGGTCTCAAGGTAGACACTCGAAAGTGAAAACAAATTAATAGCTTAGGGTACTTGTTTTACTTTGATTTTCTTTAAATTATAAGACGGTTGACCTTGAAATCCTAAAAATTTTCGCCTATGGTGTATTTTTTAACTCCTATTGTAGCCTCCTCAAACCAAAACCTCACGAGCCGCCACTGATTATATATATATATATATATATATATATATATATATATATATATATATATATATATATATATATAATATATATATATACCTATATATATATATATATATATATATATATATATATATATATATACATATATATATATAATCATGTCTTTTAAAAAAATATGACATTTAAAATTTTTTTTGTGTAGTAGGGATTTTTTTTATTTGTTGAGTAATTGACTAACTTTGAAATGAGTTCAATATATAATTAGATTTTTCATGAGGTGCAAGTTTTCTTATACTATATTTCCTGAAAATATCAGTAATTAGAGAATAAAGAATATATAGGTAAGGATATATTCATTAATATATGCCTAAGATATAGTTATTGATGCCATCAAAGTTTTCATTAAAAAAATCTTCTATATTTGAATTAAATTTTCATGTCAATTCCTTGTAAAATTGTAACTTGTATGTAGCAGCTTCAATATCAACTTTTTTGATGAAATTTTGAAGCCATTGATATAATTTCTTTAGAAAGAATTTGAATAAAGAATTAACAATGATCTAGCAAAATCTACAAAATACAATACCACTATCGATGCCGTTTTTTTGAGACACTTACATAAAATTGAATTGCAAACATATGTTTCATATACTTCAGTTAAAACAAACCAATCAATACTAAAATTAAATGTACTGATTAAGTTCATAGTTAGTTTATAATTTTATAATAGGTGACAAATTATTAATATCAATATTATTAGCATTCTTTCATATATTTATAAATTGCTCACGGAAAAAAAATATTTAACAGTTCTATTTGCTGGAGGTATTAATAATAATAATAATAATTCTTCATTAATCCCTTCGACATTACAAAATCAGAATGTATAGGACAGGTCAAATGAGAATAGGCCAACACAATTCATGCAAAATGGCCATCTGCAAAGTATTCCGCTATACTATAATAAGATTTTTCAATCAATATGTGTTTAATGGTTTTTTTGAATTTTGACTCATTAAATCTCTTGATTTCATCTGGTAAATTATTGAAAAATTTTATGCCCTTATAAGATGGGGAGAGTTCAAATTTTGTTGTCCTATGTTGAGGTAGACACAATGTTTCAAAGTTTCTCGTACAATAATTGTGATAGTTGGACAATCCATTAAAACTTCCAATATTACGTTTCATAAACAACAGACATTTGTATATATAAATACAAGGGACCGTCAAAATGTGATGTTTGATGAAGAGCGGTCTACAGGAGGAAAGTGGGCTGATATTGAAGATCAGACGCATTATCCTTTTTTGTGCTAAAAATATCCTATCTACGTCAACTGAAGCCCCCCATAACAAGATGTTGAATTGCAGATGGCTGTATACCAAACTGTAATACACATCTAAAATTGACTTGGATGGCAAACACATTTTTAATTTATTTATAGCATAATAGGATGCATTCAACTTTTTACTCAATACGTTAATGTGTTCACACCATCTCAAAGTACTATCGAGATGAATACCCAAAAACTTAACTTTTTCCGAAGAAGAAATTTTCACATCTCCCAACTGGAGGGTCAATGGAACAGTGTCCCTGATTCCGAGAGAAATAATCTTAGTTTTTTCCACATTGACAATGAGCGCATTAGCACTACACCAGTCCATGAAACTCCTTATCAGTATGCTGCAGCAAGAAAGGAGTTCATTAATATTTCTAGATGCTACGGCGATAGATGTATCATCGGCAAATAGAATCAGTTTCATTAATTCATAAGAATTTAGATGTTCAGGTAAATCATTAACGAACAATATGAACAGAAGAGGCCCTAATACAGATCCTTGAGGGACACCAATATCGATACTAAATTTGCTCGAATATGAGTCACCCACTCTGACGACCATTGATCTTTCCACCAGGAAGCTATGTAACCACTCTAAAAAGATTCCTCTGAATCCCAAATTATATAACTTATTCATTATAAATGGTATAGACAAACAATCAAATGCACGCGATAGGTCGAAAAACAGACCAGCGACACATAGACCATCATCCAACCACTTATAAGTACTTTCAACAAATGAAACAGCAGCTGTCTCAGTTGAGCATCCGGCTCTGAATCCATGTTGAGAACTTGTGATAATATTAAACTTATCTAAATAATCTACCATACGCTTCAATACCAATTTTTCAATAACTTTGGAAATAGAACTAAGGATTGAGATTGGTCTGTAGTTGACTATTTCATTTACATCATTGCGTTTATGTACAGGAATAACGGTGCCCATCTTGAGTGAAAATGGAAAAATGCCAGTTGATATTGATTGATTTATCAGGTGAGCATTGCTGAAATAACGGAACTGCTGTGAATTCAGCGAAAGTATTAGGTATATGCCACAAATCAGTTTGTCAAATCTTCAAGTCTCATTTTGCTAGGGGGAATACTGCACCGATAGCAATTCAGCTGCTAGAATAGCAATAACATTCAACGGATTAGTTCTGCTAAAATCCAACAGATCATTCTGCTGACATAACGAATCTCAACTGCTAAAATAACTGAATAATGCAGATTTTATGGAACTAGTTCTGCTAACGTAACTAACTATAAAAACGATTTGAATCTGTGATACTTGCAGGATGAGCTGCAGATTTCCTAGAAGTTCATTCTGCCCTTTCAACATTTTATGATGGTAAATATTGCAGACAATCATGCAGATTTAACAAAACAAATTGTACAGCGTGCAGAGTGTTCAGTCAAATTATGAATTCTGTTACTACAACAACTATTCTGTAAATTGTACAGAACGAATCTGTTATTTTCACGGTCACGCTGCCATTATAGCGCATGGGCATATCAGTTCGCGTCTTTTCTCAACCTTAACTAATAACTCGGAGGCTGTATTAAAACATTCATGTTCGTTTTGAGTTGAGTGAGTACGTAACAATGGCCGATACAGATACAAAAGATTTTCTCAAAGCTTGGGGTTTGACAAACTATGTATAGAGATTTTCAGAGGTAAGTTTCATAGTAAATTATCGATATGTTCTGAAAATTTTAGTCTTCCGAATAAAATGTCGTGTCACAATGGAATTTTTTTTTCCAGGAGTCTACTGAGTCAGACAGCTTTTTATCCAATCTGAGGATTGAAGGCGAACAGCACCATTTCATCGATTTTAATGCTAACGAAGCAGTTGAGGGATCATCAAAAATATCTGCTTTTGATTCAAGAGACTTATGTTGTGAGTGTGAAGTCAAACGAAGAAGAACTTGGGAATATTCTTGATAAAAGTTATGAAGACAAGGCCTACTATAATAAATTTTTTTATTTTAGTTATGCTTGAGTAAGTAATCATAACTATTTTTTTTGTATCTATTCACTAAATTACGTTCCTGAAAACATGTACCTGTGATAATTGTGATAACTTTACATTAGTAGTTTAGAAAAGAATCATCTGTTAAGATGGATTACTTCAGATTATTTTATGTATCTATATAAACATATGAATATATTTTTTGATAATTTTCTTGATATGGAATATTTGTAAATATTTCTTGGAATTTCTTTAGCAATAAAATGCTCCATTAATTGAACAAATTATATATTAGCGAAAGTTTGACGCTTCTTTAAGTATTGCAACTTCAGAAAAAATGGCCATTAATTTCTTAAACAGAACACCTAATGAAGCGTCAATCATTTTCTAACGGCTCATTTCTTCAAGCGATAGTGGCTGTTATTGCTTGAAAATCAAGAAAAATGTCATATGGATATATACATAGCTAAATATATGTAAAACCTACTCAGACATATCTGTAAAAGTTTGTATTGAAAACGTGTGCGATATTGGGATGTTATGTTCATTTTGTTACATTTTGATAAATCAATTATATTTTATACATTCACATACATACTTTTATTTCCTATTTTCCAAACATCGTACTTCGAATAATAAAGTTGTTAGTATGATTTATAAATGAATTAAGAACAAGAAGATACAATAAATAGTTTAATTTCCTCAGTTTTGAATATTTTAAATTAAGTCATAGATAAAATTTGTTTCAACTGGTAGAAAAATATCTGTGTTATTTGTTGGGTTATATCTATGTTATTGTCCTGGTAGAACAAAGTATATCATAGCTGCTAGATGCTCTGTAGCATTGGTTCATATTCCTGGTGATGACTTATTATGAATATCATCGAGATATATTTATTTCATTGCATTTCATATTGCTCTATTCACATTACTACATAAGCGTATATATATATATATATATATATATATATATATATATATATATATATATATATATATATATATATATATATATATATATATATATATATATATATATATATATATATATATATATATATATGTGTGTGTGTGTGTGTGTGTGTATGTGTAGTAATTTGTATGAAGCAATATAAATACTATGAATGAAATATATCTTGTTGTATTAACGGTAATGTCCGGCATCAATGACAATAGATGCTGTGAATTTTACAAACCATCTTGTACAAAGAGCATGAAATTTGGTAGATTCAACAGACTTATATATTTTCATTTGCGAGACATTCTGCAGAATTAACAGAATACGAATACAATTAATCATATCAATCTGCTGGAATAGCAGACTAAACTCTCATCGAAGTGTTATTCCCAACAGGCCATAATGTTGTAACAGCAGCATGTTTGGTACATCCAATACTATTCAGTTTGTTAAAAGAACAGAATGAGACGATAAATTATGTAGTTAAAAATGTTGAAATTGCAATTCAAAGTTGCAACTTCAACAATTCGTGATTGCAATAGTAGTAGAACCCTTTTTTTAATTTCAACAAATTCTTGTTACTTTAACAAATTGAATTTAGCAGAAAGTGAATCGTTGATCTAACAGACTGCACTGCAGTCACTGTGGGAATAGAAATTTCTGTTGTATTTGCAATTTTTTTGTTGAATTTACCAGAAATTTCTTTCAGTGCTCTCAAACATTTTCTTCTTTTAATTTCTCTCTAACATTGTTAATTAATTTCGTTGAGCTTGCTATTTAAGACATAATATACAGCGAAAGAAACCGGGTATCCAGATATTCGATATCGCCTGGTTTGAAGATATTGCGTCCGCAAAGAATATATCAATTTCTTGAATATTACTAAGATAACGTAAAGAAGTCACTTAAAATATATGTAACTATTTCTAAGTCATTAATATTTTAAAACTAGCTACAGCACGAAACTTCGTAAGCCGAACGCTCGCCATGTCAAATTCGCCATCTAGTCCGGAAAACTCGTGTAATTTAAATATCGTCGTTCATCACCCCAGCGTCAGGGGTTGACTGATTAGTAAATTTGACGTTTTCGTGGCAATATCCGGCGCAGTCGGCAGGTCCGTCCCCCCTTTCCGATTTTTCACGGTGACCCCCCGAATAAAACGCAAGTTAGAATTACTGGCAGTATCTGTCGGCATTTCGCCCCCGGGCGAGGGTCGAGTTTAAAATCGTATTTTCAATTTCGCCGGCCACGCCCACCGCTAACATGCAAATTACGTTATCGACTAGACGATTCGATTCATTGAATGATGAACTGGATTTCGTCGAATTCGTTTCGAGCATGAATTACGAGATTCGCGTCCACACCCCTAGCGGTTTTTATAATAGCTTCCAGAATGATAATAAGAAAGTCGAAGCGGTTATGACATCTACAATATCTTCATCATCCCTCAGGGGGCATCCATTAATTACGTGAGGCAATTTTGTATTTTTCAACCCCCCTTATGATATTCTTCAAAATGCATATTTTTTATGTTAATAAAATAATATGTACTTGATTACATTAGATTTATTTTAAAAAACAATTTACTTATTTTTTTTCAATTTAAGACTTGTTAAGACTATATTTGATATATATATATATATATATATATATATATATATATATATATATATATATATATATATATATATATAAGCGAGTTTTTTACAGCATTGTTGGCCGTCTCTCGCATCCTCTTTTCCATGCCTCCCTATCCTGCCCATCTTCCTCTTCTAATCCCCTCCTCTCCATGTCCTTTCTTGTTTGTTTTAACCACTCTTCTGGTGGTCTTCCGCGCTTTCGCCGGAATTGTGGTTGCCATTGTAGTATCCTTTTGGGCCATCGATCATCTTCCATGCGTCTTACGTGTCCATACCATTTCAGTCGTCGTCTCTCAAATTTCTCCGTTATAGGTGTTTCTGCTGCCATTCTTCGTCTTATTTCATTGTTCGTGATTCTTTGCAACCTTGACACCCTACAGCTCCTTCGTAAGAAGTCCATTTCGGCCGCTTCTAACCTTTGTCTGTCTCTTTTTGTTACCTCCCATGTCTCTGATCCGTATAATAGTATACTTTGTACAACAGTTTCATATATTCTTTTTTTTGTTTGTTTTTGGATATTGCTTGACCACAGAAGAGAGTTTAGTTTATTTATTGCTTGTTTTCCCTGATTAATGCGATGGGTTATTTCTTTTTTGCTGGATCCTTCTTTTGTTATTTTCACTCCTAAATAGGTGTAGTCTTGACAAGATTGAATTACATTTCCCTCTATTTCTAGATCAAGCTGGGGGGAATTAATTGAGAAATACTTAGTTTTCGAGAAGTTTATCTTAAGTCCTGCATCTTTATAGGTTTCAAATATTTTTCGCATCATGTATTCTATATCGTATGTGTCGTTAGCTATTACGATTTGATCATCTGCGAAAAGTAACGTATGCAGGAAACTTCCATTTATATCCAGTCCCATGCCGGCACATTTGTTTTGCCAGGCCTTAATTATTTCGTTGACATATATTTGATATCTTCAATAATGTAGCATCAAATCACAGTGATAAAAAAATAATAAAATACTCAAATAGAAAGTAGTAACATTTGTAAACAAATATTCACTCTAATTCAGTCCTCAGAGACTCATGTATGGCCTCAATTGTGACTACTTGAACCAACATGTCCATCGAATTTTCAGTAAAATCATCTGACCCTTCAAGCTCGCTCCGATTTAGCCATTCTAACCCGTTATCGCTTGCACAAAAGAGTTCAGTAGCTCGACGTGTGGAAACCCGTTAGTGTCGCACTTTGCGAGTTGGTGCAGCTGGTGCACTATGAACCGCACACCGGTGTTCATATTTGAGTAGTAAACAGAATACTCGCAATTTTACACTATTTCTTGCGGAAATAAAAATTACGTAATATTTTCCGAGACCACCCTGTCCCCCAAAATTATGAGTCTATAGTATCTTGATTAAAATTTTGTCAAACAATTATTGCTCAAGGTCTTGAAACTTAATATAGTATCTAATACAGTAGGACAGTATACAAAATTTGATCTGATGGTACTATTTTTTAGTCCCGGAACTTGTCAGCAGACCCTCGTACATCAAAATTTTATCCTTTTCTTGGGTTATAACGCTTCGATATCGCACGGAGATTTGAAAACTTATCAATTGTACTTTTAAAGCATCAACTCTGTCGAAGAACTTCAGATATTGCCAAAATTCAACATTTTCATAATGTTTATACTACGCTCGAATTCCAAATGAGTCAATTTGCAATTGGAAAGAATAAATAATAGTTTAAATAAAACTGAAAAAACATGCTTTACTAGAATATCAAACTGAAAAATAATTTTCAATAAATTTAAATTAAGAACAATGTAATTATGCATCAAAATGTCTTTATTGTAGAAAAGCGTGGAATACTTGGAGGCAATTGATATAATATTTTAATGACAGATATTGGTAAAAGTTGAGGCAATATGGAAATATCTCAAAAAGCACCCCTCATTCTTCTACAATAAAATTTTTTTTTTGTTAATCATACTATTTTTAATTTAAATCTATTGAGATTTATTTTCTACTTTTCAGTTTGCTTTTTTATTAAAGCGTGTTTAGTGTAAACTATTGCTTATTTTCTACGTGTTCTTTAGTTTCTTAAAACTGTTATTTATTTTCAATTTTTATGTTCTGCTGACTAAAAAGCTCGTTTTTCAATTTTTTTAACTAATACTAAGCTTTGCTTCCATAGTTTTAAAACGATGATAATTTCGTAGCTACGAATAATCAGCTTTTTTTGCGTACATGGCCCAATGGCGATACCTGGTATCGGATTTGGATCATCTCTAATCCTGAAGGTCCTGTTCAGGATAATGAGACAAACCATTTAAATTAGTGCATTGCCATCGTTCCTTAATAAGTATGCCAAGTTTCAAATCAATAATAATAATAATAAATTGCCTTTATTTGTCTGAAGTCGAAGTCTAGCTACAGCTACTCTACTCAACCTCATGTTCACAAATTTTCATAAAACATTTACACTGGTCAAACGTTTACTAAAATGTACATCACATAACAAAAAGTAATACCTACTGATCAATACTAGATTATTTTCACAACAAAACATATATCAGCATTACTGATTTGATAGCAAAATTCTGTTTTAATTAAGCTTCAAAAAACTAAGAAATTTGTCTTTTAAACATATGGAAATAATATTGACAACTAACACTGCATTATAAGTAAATGACCGTTGAAAAATTTATAACCTATATTTAGGCAGCATATCTCCAAGACAGATTGTGAAGATCAACACGAAATATTACTTTGGTCCTTAACTAAATAGGAGTCAAAATAGTACGGTATACCAAAGCCACGAGGTGATATTTATACAAGTTACAAGTGTTTAACCAGCCAAGTTGTTTTATTTTACTTGATACGCGATCATATTTTTTCATTCCAAAGACAAAACGACAAAAGCTATTTTGAATCTTTTGCAATCTAAATTCACATGTTTTAATATTAAAAATTGACACATTTTATATTGGCTCGTATATGGAGGGTTATATTTTTTGATAGGTATAACTTCAACATTGAGTGTAGTTCGATTGAATTTTCTCTCACTCAGTTACGCCAAGAAACCTAATCCATACATTAATTCCGACATATTTATATATTCAATCGGTCCCATCTGTTCGGAATTACGTTCAAAAAAACAATGATATTTACGGTCGAATTATGCGAAATCGGCAATTAGAGAAACTCGAACCAGTTCTGTGTAAAATCTGGTAGCTAGATTGCATAACGTTCGAAACGGGAGAAGAAATTTAGTATGGAAATTGTGCGAGTTCAATGATTTCCTCCGGCCATTTCTCGGCCATGAATTCCACGTACGTCGTATTGACTTCGATAATTTTTAATTCGCTGAATTATTTATGGCTGTGGGAACTCCCAGAACGTTTGCAAATTTAATTTGAAAGTTTGCATTTTTTAGATGGAGATCTGTGCGGTACGACCTAGCTTTTCCGTACCAGCGATAACTGTTTGTTAATAATTTACCGAATGTTTTTATAGAATGTCCAAACTCGAAAGTTGAGAGTTTTGGATCCAAGTTGCTCATCGCACGTTACACTCTAAGGTCTTGACACTCGGCGAATAAAAGATAGACCCAAAATTGTGCCCGACACGATTGACACGACAACGTTACTAAGCGTGCGCATCACCTGAATTCGTATATGCGTATTGTTGTTATTTTTATGGTAACGAGGTTCTTTATCCTATATTCTTCATCCTACACTTCCAGAATGAAAAATAATCCCAAAGCTGTGTCCGATACGACTGATACATGACTGACACGCGACTGATATGACAGCGTTGTTAGGCATGAGCATTAGCTGTATTTTTCTATATATATATATATATATATTTATATATATATATATATATATATATAGATATATATATATATATATATATATATATATATATATATCTATATATCTACATATATATATATATATATATATTATATATATATATATATATATATATATATATATATATATATATATATATATATATATATCTATATATCTACATATATATATATATATATATATATATATAAAAATATATAAATATATATATATATATATATATATATATATATATATATATATATATATATAGAGAAAAATACAGCTAATGCTCATGCCTCACAACGCTGTCATATCAGTCGCGTGTCAGTCATGTATCAGTCGTATCGGACACAGCTTTGGGATTATTTTTCATTCTGGAAGTGTAGGATGAAGAATATAGGATAAAGAACCTCGTTACCATAAAAATAATATAATATATATATATATATATATATATATATATATATATATATATATATATATATATATATATATATATATATATATATATATACGTACGTATTGTTTTTCTCAAGAAAAAAGAATTCATTGTGAAGATGGTTCAGTAGAAGTTGAGGAAAGCGATGATGAATACAGTAAAGTAGCAGTGTACGTAAGTTTTAGTGAGGTACTTTATATAAATACAACGAGTTGAGTATATCAGAGTATTATTATAGACGTATGATTTTGTGGAGAAGTGGAGAATGGTTTAAATATAATTTTTACAAATAATCTACTATCTACTCGTGTATATTATTATAATCAGGGACTGAAATTAATATTTATAAATTAATTCATTTGTTCATATAAAAAGTACCGATTCTATCATATACTTTTATGATAAAACTCAAATTCATTGTTACAATTTGCCATTTGGATGAATTTTATTGAAAGAATGTATCAGCAAAATCAACATGATATAATATTTTTATCGATGCAGTTTTTTCCAGGCATTTTTTTCGTATATGAACCAATCATAACTAAGATTGAATGAACTTATTAAGTTAATAATTAGATTTATTTTTATAATAATCAATAATAACCTTTTCATAACGTTGAAAAATACCTATGAATTACAATTTATTTACCATTTCTTCATTTATTTTTTTCCACTTCGTTAGTTACTCTCAAACGTTAATTTATTTCAATATATCTGTAATTTAATATACACAATATGTGATGATATAACGTAAACCCAGTTACCTCTCGTCTCTTTTTATCCTATGTGTGTATGTCTGTATGATAGATGGTTTGAAACATCGTAGAATCTTGTTCAGTCGTCCAAATATAGGCGATCTAGGTCGTATAAACTCTGTGGATCTCGATCATCTCTAAGTTGAATTCTCGAATAATCTAATATTGTGACTAATTATATTCTAGTTCATATTTCAGCTTCCTTTTACTTTTTTTCATATTTAAGCTTTCATATAAATCAGTTATGGAAAATGTCACTTATGGAAAATGTTAGTGAATGTATGTAGCTATTTTCACTTATCCAAGTACAGCCAGAATAGATCGTAGAAACATTGCGAATCTCTAGAGGTTCAAGTATTCAATAATATCTATATATTTGAAATTTCTGAAAAAGCTTATCGAACTGAAAGTACAACAAAATTTTATTTCATGAATAAATATTTTTTTCTATTTGAAATTCTAATTGAAATTCTAATTGATTAACTGTTTAATTCGAATTCAAAAAATTATTTTCCTTAAATTTCATTTAAAAATTAATTTTCGAATATAAAATAAATTTTTTTTATAATCAAATTTAATTTTTTATAGTAATTTTTATGTGATAAAATATAAATTTCTAGTAGCTATTGAACAAGAAGAAAATTTTTATCAATTTAAATTTATATATAAAAATAATTAATTTCATGAAAATAATTAAATTTCAATTTCTATGAATTTCATATTATAAAATTATTTTCTTTTAAAATTCATTTCTTTATGACAAGGATTCAACGCGTTGTATGTAACCAAACGACAGTTATGGATTGAGTGAAACATGTTATTTAAGAAAGGAGTTTTCAATAATTTATATGAGGTTACAAGTTTCATGAAATAAATAAATGGGTGAAAAAGAACAATAATGAAATTTTTTCATTGAAATATATTTGCTTTCATGGAAGTGAAAAGATATCCATTGAATAATTTAGTATATAATAATAAATTAAACTTCTAATCCCAGTTACTAAATTCGTTTTATCTTAATGAAGTAGATAAACTCTTATAGGTAGGTATATGTTAAATTTGAGTTGAAAATTATTCTACTTAAATACACAACTGATGAAGCTATGGCATTAGTAGAAACCAACCACTAAACGCATAATGTAAAATATTCATAGCTCAATTTTCACTTAATAACTAAGCAATAATGTCTCATTTTCTGAAGTGAAATGGTTATCATTTTCCAGACGATTCCGTGAACGAATCGATTTAAGGCATTTACTAGCATATCACATAATAAAATACAATTCAAAAAAAATTAGAGTTCATATATTCGACATTCCAGCTTGCTAGGACAGCCGAATTGAAATTCTCCCTTTTTGTTTCACTCTGATGACTTCCAGTTAATTGAATTACGTATTCCATTTCAGTGTATGTTTTGAGTGTCTCCAGGGAAGTGTATTTTATCACCAGGTGCTGATGATAGTAAGAAAACATTATGTTTCCTCAATTAAAGTTTCAATGAAATCATTAGTGTCTCATTGAATTCAAATGAGGACAGAGGAAATTAAATCACCACACGCAAACGATATAAAAAAGGTTTGTTCTTCAACTTATACCTATGTTCTCGTACATAGAACATCTACAGCACTTGGATTTTTCTTGTAACTCTAGTACGGAATTATTCATTCTGCACTATATTTGGGGAGTTCCGTTCTAACTGGTCGACAGACCATAAAGAGTTGAAAATCTTTCGAGACCTTAATGAATTGAAGAAAAACTTCGAAGTGCATCGAAACTAAGCAGTCAGGTGCGGAAGTAGTTTTTATATCCGTTTTAGACCTCCTAGACCACGATTTTCATCCTTTTTGGTTTTTTCCAACCGCGCTGTATTTCGTGGTGACTATTCCGTTGGATTTGCGTCTCGATCTGCCCTCCGTAGGTACGCGATGCACTTCGCGATATTTTTTCCAACAATAGAATGTTGAAATTCAGAACGTAGAATATGTTGATGTTGAGGTACTTTTTTTTTGTTGGTTTTAACCTTTTCCTTCAACTACAATGCACTTTCCAAATTTTTTTTATAAAATAAATTATTTCTTTATCAATTCGGGTTGCTATTTAGGTAAGCATGGTTTTTCAAAATATAATTCTATTTATTAGAATCGAATCTCGACGCGATGCATTTCGCACAAAAAATACGACCTCAGTGATGGATCTCTGATGCTCACGCCTTTTTATTTATTTAAAACACCTGAGTCTCTTGGGAGCTATACGTCGTTCGTCCTCTTTAAAACGACTTTTGATTAACAATTTACCAACGGTATCTAATCTACCCTTCAACAATGAATAGCAACTCCAAAATGTTGACCCTTTGAAGTTCTTTGCCTATTACGCTTTGTACACTAACGCTACATTTTCTGAAAACGAATGTTGAATTTTCTATATTTATATATAATCTATAGTACTCTAGTCATGGAATACATATAACCAGCTCCCTTTCAAAGTTGTTTAGTAATTTTTTAAATTATTGAAAAATTTTTCTTCTTCACTTTATGTAGTAAATTGAATTGACAATGGTGAACTTGTATATTTTCCATGTTTTGATTTTGAGTATAGCGAATATCCCGACAAGTATTTATAGATCGCCCTCTTTTGAGTATGTCCATAGTTTTTAAAAACGCAAAGTTAACGTGTTTTTGAACTACATACGCCACAGTTGCAGAGTAGACATATCATGTCAGGAAATATGTATTCTCAAGGCTGAAGGACCCCAGGTCGATGGCCATTAATAAACGTTTCTCTCTCTCTTTGTATTCTCGAAACATAATTCTGCATTTTTGATCTAAGCGGCGAATTGTTGGATTCAAATATCCTTGGTTGGAAGGCGCTCTGGCTTGTTATCCAGATAGTAGTCCCGACTGTGATTTGTATTGGGGAATAACTAGAAATTTGTTCATTCACTTCGTGTCAAATGTGCTGCATTGATGAGATCTAATAAGATCGAAACAGCTGTATGCAAATTCTGAGTCGGGATGACTTGACGATTTCTATAATTCACTGCTGCATTGTGAATATAGAATTCTGGTCGCGGAGTAAATTTAACCAGCTTCCTTGGAAAGTTATTTGATCATTTTTAAAATTATTGAAAAATTTTTCTTTTTAATTTTATATAATACCTATATTAAATTGACCATGGTCAACTTCATGGGCGTACCTGGGGGGAGGGGGGAGGTCAGATAGGGGCAGCTGCCCCCACACCTGGAAATTTCGCAGAACATGTATATAAACTCGCCTAATTACGTTGTACGTGCCCTATTTGAATTAATTACTATCCTCCTCAGAGGCAGGATTCGGTAAAGAACATTCACCAGCGTTTGCTCTTTCATTGTTACACCCTGCTCAAAAAATGAAAATTACACTTCCAAAATTAAGAAAATGTATGGACAAAGTATCCAAATTTTATGAATTAGAAGGGATCACATCTGAAGCTGAACTATGGTGCACTTTTTGGGTTAACAAGCAGGGGGACTACGAAGATTTGGAGATAAAGGAATAAATCTAACAAGCAGAATGTTTGAATCCGAAAGTGAAAACAGCCCTAGAAATTTTACTGGCAACGCCTTATTCCACGGCTACAATTGAAAGATGATTCAGTACACTGACTCAG
The DNA here is from genome assembly GCA_030704885.1 of Cynegetis impunctata. Classification (NCBI taxonomy): domain Eukaryota; kingdom Metazoa; phylum Arthropoda; class Insecta; order Coleoptera; family Coccinellidae; genus Cynegetis; species Cynegetis impunctata. Next base: position 700,431 of record JARQZK010000751.1, read on the forward strand.
ACGCGTGAAAACCTGGCTGAGATCAACAATGATTGAAGACACCTAGAAATTTTACTGGCAACGCCTTATTCCACGGCTACAATTGAAAGATCATTCAGTACACTGACTCAGACGCGTGAAAACGTGGCTGAGATCAACAATGATTGAAGACAGGTTGAATGGACTGTTTGCTCAGTACATATTATAAAAAAATTGTAAACAGTATAGGAGATTCTTTCACGGAAGACGTTATAAACCGTTTTGCAGAAGATACTCGAAAATTACTTTTGAAGTAGAAGCGATTTAAATTAAATAAAAACGCATGCATAGTCAAATTCATTTTCATTTATTTAACTACCTATAAAGTAGGATAATTTTCAGCTGTTTGCCCTACACACTACACTACATATACCTAATATTTCATGTAGGTGTGTTTGTGTAGTGTGTATGACAAAACATCCGCGGACGATCCGACCTAAAAAATCTGACTTGTCCCCCCCTAGGCCAGAAGCTGGGTACGCCCATGGTCAACTTATATATTTTTCATGATTTGACATGAATTTTAGTTTGAAAAATCTAAAAATAACAAGCTTTAATAGCAACCTGAACTAAAAAGTAGAAAGTTATTCATTTTATTTTATAATAACTCTTCTTTTATAAGTAGCAACTGATGAAACATTTTCAAAATTTGATATCAAGCAGGTACCTACCTAGTTTTATCAAACTATAGTTTATTTTCTTATTTTCAGTCTCCGAACGGCATCAAAAGTAATAGTAATCAGCTTCCCGAGATGATTTTAACAAATGCCGGTTTATGCTGGATTTAAACAACCATCACAAAGCAAAAAAACACGTCCTGCTCGTAAAGCGTTAAATAGATTGTAGAAATTCACGAGCCCCACGATTGATTCCGTCAAATTTCCTATCGAATATTTACGACTTATTTTCAGGGGTGATTTATGGAGTACGATTAGTAGGTACTCGCGAAATCCGAGACCTTCAAACGTCTAGCCCGAATTCGTCCATCGAAAGTGCAAGTCAATCATTTCGAATTATCGACTAATGATCGAACGATGACAGGGGTAATTATAGTTATTTCGATCGAATTAGAAGAATACCATAATCAGCGGCGGCGCGATTGAGGTTATGTGCGTCGAAATTACGACGTGAGCTCACGAAATTAATTCGTCTATTTTGACAACCGCTCCGTGCACATACTTCTGTGATTATTGTTTTCAAATCGAAAACAGCACCATACGAAACGATCGCGATATGTTATCATCAGGCGATTCTGATTACGGCTTTACAGTTGAACTTGAACATGAAAATTTACTGAGTAACTAGAAACTATATATTTCCTATATGCATTAGTAGAAATCATATACTTTCGTACAAATGCGAATATTTTTAAATGTTTGAAATTTTGGTGAAATAATTTCTTTCTAAATTTATCTTTTCCACGAAATTAAATTTTTGGAGAATATTAGACGATGAGCAAACTTGTGCCGATAGTCCTTCACCTCTCTCATCGATCTTAGGGGTGCGCTTCGGCTGTATTCGTATTACATTTTTAAGAATAAGCAATGATTAAGCATAATCTACAACAAGATACAATACAACTATAGATGCAGTTTTTTCAAGATACCTAGTTGAAATTGGATCGTAAGGGAGCGTTCAAGTATTACGTAACGCAGTTTGGGGGGTGGGGGGGTCTTGCAAAACGTTACGATGCGTTACATGGGCGGGAGGGTGGTTTCGAACAACGCGTTACGTAACATTGTTTTCATATTGAAATAAAAAGAGGGAACTTGAATCACTCAAGTTGGGAACCCTTTTCGTTAATGTTTTACGGGGAATCCCTCGATTGTATTGTACGTCAGTTTCTTCCAAGCTGGCAACACTATCCGTTTATATTTTATGGAGAATACCTCGACTGTATTCGTCGTCATTTCTTGTTTGTTCCGGTGTCAGTTTTCGTTTAGTTTTTCAAACACGTAATACACAGAAGCACATTGCTGTAGTCAGTGTTGTAGATATACTGCTATGTTCTCAAAAGAGGGAGATTTGCATCATCAGCTGTTTTTGCCCTATAAAAGCTCTCATGCTGATTTGTGTGTCGAAAACTGCCAACGAAATTCAAAAAACGGCTAAAGAAAAACTAAAAATGGTATAGCGCCCACGTCCGTGACTTGCAATATTTTTTGTAAGTAATTAAATGCGCTTCCGAATCTTGCTGTTCCATCTTGAGGAGTGCTTTGAAATCATTCTTACCGAAGAATACTTTCCTGCCGCCACCCTGCCGATGCCAAATCCTTTAGACCCCTTATATATATATATATATATATATATATATATATATATATATATATATATATATATATATATATATATATATATATATATATATCATAAAAAGACATGAAACGAAAAACTATCTTGGGGTCCTAGGTCCAACTTTGCTAATCGCACCCATTTTAATAAGCAGGTTGCCAAAGTGAAAACCTGTTAATAAGCTAAAATCAAATAATGCATGAGAAAAATAATGGTGGATAAAGCTAAAAATGTCTGTAAGGACAGGGCCAAGTCAGGAAAACTGCATAATTAAATGTAAGATTAGTAATAAAAGTTTATTAGGACAAGTTCGAGCCCATTTCAACATTTTACATTATGTATGATTATTTATTAAATAACAATAAAATAAACATTATACGCATGTATTGCGAGTGAGAAATCTCTAGTTTTGTTTATTATTAACGAAAACGCGATTTAAACAATAACATAGGTATTTTAGCGACTTTCAGGTATTTTGCGCAACATATTTGTGACTTTTAGGTAAAAATGGTCACTTGGGTGTAACGTAACGTTTATGGAGGGGGAGGGAGGGTTCATGTAAACGTTACGGCGCGTTACATAGGGGGGAGGGAGGGTCAAAAATCTTCAAAAATTGCGTTACGTAATACTTGAACGCCCCCTAAACATGTGTCCTATTTTTTTAGTAACAAAAATTTAATGTACTGATTAAGTTCATATTTGTAGAATTAATTATTCTAATGAAATAATTATAAAATATTCGTACTAATTCATACAAAAAATATATGAATTAATACATAATATATAGGAAAAGGAACTTCGTCCCCACAAGGTGTCCCACAACAACTCTGGTAATTTTTATTGTTTCATTATATCGAAATAATAATTTTAGTAAAGTTAATTAGAAAATTTGATAATATCTTTGGAAATGTTATCAAATTTTCTGATTATTTGATGTAGGTATAATAAAAAATTGAATATCTTCAGAAATGTTGAATCAGTTTTCCAATACTTCAAGAAATTCAATTTTTTATTATACCTACATCAAATAACTTACTTGAATTAATTGCGGGAAATCATTTATTGTTGTAAATCCAGTTTATTACATGGTTTCAGTTTATTTTCATAACTGAAAATGTATTTCAGGAAACTCTGTAAGAATAACTTTCTTCCATACAACGTTGTTTCTCGAGATGAATTTAATGAAATAAGGAGCCCTTCAAGAATATTCAAAATATATTCTAGACTTTATATTGTAAATTTTACTGATTTTAAATATAGAAAAATTGGAATACAGACATGAACGCCTTAATTCAAATGAAATGAACAGTTTATAGTAAATTTACTTAAGAATCCACATAATTAAACTAATTCAGCCACCTATGACCTATAATCTGAGGATAAATATTATACCCTGTATAAAATATTGTAGGCAACAAATATTACTATTTGTACAAAGAAATATTCAAAATTGTAAAAATTAAACTGCAGTCGTATTGAGAAATAAACTAGGGCAAAAAAATATTGATAAGGAAAAAAAAAATTTACAGGCCTAGCTGAGAATAAAATAAATTACACATCATCAGATGAATATATATATATATATATATATATATATATATATATATATATATATATATAACTATATATATAACTATATATATATATATATATATATATATATATATATATATAACTATATATATATATATATATATATATATATATATATATATTATATATATAACTATATATATATAATATATATATATATATATATATATATAATATATATATATATATATATATTATATATATATATATATATATATATATATATATATATATATATATATATTTCAACAAATGGAGATCTATGATTAGCATTAAAATTGAGCAAAATTTATATATCTCGTGTACAATAAATCAAGAGAAATTCAACACTTTCCAATTATACTTGACACTGAAAACATAAACGAAACAAAATCATAATGCTCATATATAATAAAATAAATACGAAACCAGAGTCCCATTAATGCAAAATACTGGCCGTCGACAACTCGATATTGAGCAAATTAAACGAATAACACATCGCTGCCTAATTATGGACCAACATAGCAATTCGTCGAAATAACCTCTAATTTGATTCAACGTAGAGCGGTACGTCCGGTAATTTTCGGGCCAGACCTGGAATCGTAATAATTGTCCGCAATTTGTTCGTATTAAAATTTCATTTCGAGATCGTATGAGATGGCAACACTGCATAGTTGAAATTCCAGAGAGACTTACTCTACGAGGTCTATATCGTGGTCATTAGCGATCTAATTGACAAGGAAACTGACAGTGAATATATCTCCAATAGGTCTTCAGTATATATATATATATATATATATATATATATATATATATATATATATATATATATATATATATATATATATATATATATATATATATATATATATATAATCAATGGAAAACAAAATTTAATTTTTTTCTTGTATTATTATATTGTATTATTGATATGCCTGAGAATTTATTAATAATTTTCATCCGATATCGAACTATTGTATTTGATTTCTCTGAACAAATTTCAAATTAACTTATTTATTCAAACATATTATTCATACATATACCTAGGTACAGCGTTTTTCACGCTATAGATACTAATTTTGTAGCCAAAATACGTGACTTTCAGAAAGTTTTACTTTTCGGATATATGGGGTATATTATGGTCACTTTTTGAAATTATTTTCATATTATTCAGTGTGTTGCAAAAGCCCGAAAGGTATTTCGTTATTTAAATAAAACCCCCTATATATTATTGCACTTATCCGATCAAAATGAGACTGTGTTTAAAAAAATTTTTAATGTCTAAACTTGAAGGTAAGGTTTTTTGAATAATTTGAATTATGTCAAAATGTAACTTAATTTTAATGTTTGAATGAATTAAGAAGTATCTGGGTAGGTACACTGATGAAGTGCAACAAGGAATCATATTATACAGGTTATCCAAAAATTAAAACCTATCAATTAAGAACTGTATACCTTGATTAATTCAAATAGAATGCCATATTTTTGAACTTTGCAGAAATTGTTCATTGCAATTACGTATCGAATAATTTTTTTTATCTCGGGGGACCTACAGTTTAACGCCGGTTCCGAACGGCCAATGGGCTTGTAAACAATGTACATTACCCAACAATTAATCTCATTAGAACCACTAAATTCAGGACATACACAACACCCAAGAGCAAGGTGGGACTCGAACCCACATCCTCGGCTTACAAGCGGTGCACCTTACCGCTGGTCTACCGAGGCCTCTGTATCGAATAATATTTGTTTTATAGCTAAGTCTTCTAGTCTTTACGCAATACGCCAAAAATCGGATTTTTGCACAAACTGTTATTTCTTAAATGAAAGTTGTAATAATTCAAGTTGCCTATCGTCTTTAGAAATTTCAAATAATTATTGTATTTTATCATATTAATAGAATAAAAATTCAACAATTTTTGCTGTTTTCTCAATTTCCAATTCTGCTGAAATATTTTGCAATATTGATATTTATGAAGCAGCTTTCAGTCTTTATAATTTCATTATTTCTGGAATACCTGATCAAATATTAATAGCTACAGCAATTGTTATGTTTTATAACATATCATTTCAAATAGATTATGGAAGATTGTACAGTTTGACGAATTTAAATTCAATTTAAATTGATATATCGTATCGTTATAGTCATGTATACACAATTTATCAACAATTATTTATAGTGTTATTACTACCATTTTACGTACCCAGCATTATTCAATATTGCGAATGGAGGAATATGCTATAAACTTATTATATAATTTGATGGAATTTTATGATGTTTGCTTGCACTGTAGAAAATGTATTAGTGATAAAGTATGCGCGTGTTTTGTTTATTCATGTTTTGTTTTAATTGTGTTACACTGTCGAACAATTTTTCTAGCAACTGCATTAAAAAATTTGAGGTATTTTTTTTTCGGTAATTGTCTTTATATTATGTATACCTACCGATAAACTTATAACGAAGTTACTGGACTTCTAAAAGATTTTCAATTGATGAAGAAATAATTCCTACAATCCTACATAAAAATGAGGTTTTCAATATTGTTCACACTCAGAAAGAATTATGATAACTTTGGGTTTTCAAATTAGCTAATTCACAAAATATCTAATATACACACTTAGGTAGTTATTTTCAGAAATCTTGTGAAACTTATATTTTCATTCTCCTCTACCTCATTCGTCTCTACCTCTTTGAAAGTCTCATTATTCAGTTCTGAATTAAACAAAGTTCCAAATCTCACGTTACACTCCATCAGTCACGAATGGGAAGCTAGGCCTTACAATTATAAAACGAAATGTAAGCGTAACAGAAACAATCAATTCCATATATATATATATATATATATATATATATATATATATATATATATATATATATATATATATATATATATATATATATATATATATAGTATACTCCGGAAATAATTTACCTGGCATATAACGTACATTCGGATATAACAAACCTTTTTTATTGTTCCGGACAAAATACTCTTGATTTTTTATCGGATATTACGTACCATACCTATATACTTTCCACTCCGGTTACATTATTCAGTTTCCAAATTTCGGTTTAAAGATACGAGTTTAAGTTAAAACCGGATTATCGGTGGGGGTTTATTTTTTGGAGATTTTTTATGCAGGAGAGACATATGATCTTCAAAGTTCTGAGAACGAAAGCGAAGATGCAGTTCAAGAGGACAAGGTACCAAGTTATTGTGAGACACACTGCGCTATTCAAACAGTTCCAATTTTTTAGAATGTAATGATGATGTGACCGATAATATAATGCAAGCTTCCTTAAAGGTTGACAAGCACAACGAGAATATGAAGTCCAAATTATTATAGAAAAATAAAAAAACCAAATTAACAAGTTTTTTCAGTCAGAAAAAGTATAGTATATATTTAGTTTATAAGTTATATATTTTTGATTTCAATGTGTAGTTTATATTCTTATAATACCCAATTAACCTACTCATAGACCTACATAATTTGTTTTGAGTTTCTTTTATAACGTACCATCGCTTATAAATTACCGATTTTTTGTTCCAGGAGGGTACTTCATAACCGGAGTTTACTGTGTATATATATATATATATATATATATATATATATATATATATATATATATATATATATAAAGATAAAATCTATCTGCAAAATTACTAAAATCCTTGAAAATTATGAACAATAATATTTATATTTTGGATAGTTGTGACAGTAAGTTATTATATGTTTTCATCTAAATATGGTTATCATTAGAAAATATGTTGCATTGAACATAGTCCTAATGAAATTAGTATATTTGTTCTACTAAATTATGAATATACTTTGCTGTCTTACGACACCTTTCGTCTTTTTGGAATTTTGAATTTTATAGTAGTATGATTTAACTACAGTGTTTGGTGTTATTTTTATATCACTAATTGATTGGGCCGATACATGATGATAAAAATCCAATAGAGTATTGTGAATAAATCTTCACAGTTTTCGATTTTCACTATATTTTGTTAACATGACAATTGTTTCGCCAATACACAGTGGCTTCTTCAGATGTATAGATGTTAAATATTTTTAATAGTACCTATGTAATATACCAACATCTGAAGAAGCCACTGTGTTTGGCGAAACAATTGTCATGTTAATAAAATATAGTGAAAATCGAATACTGTGAAGTTTTATTTACAATATTATTTTTATATGGTACCTACCCATATTTCTCACTCGGACGTTTATTAACAGAGAATGGTATTATTTAATTCAAGACAATCGAATATATAGCTAAAGAAGAAACAATCCAGTTATAGATTCAACATATTCTATAATAATAATAGTTTGAAATTTTTGAAGATTTAGATGATAAAACTCAAGTATAATGGTCGATACATTTTTTATAATGGTCGATACATTTTTTATAATGGCCGATAAAATTTTTTTGTGGTAGGCACCTATAATTTACAAAATCGTACCAGCGACGAGTGGACTGAAACTTTAGTAAAGTACACAGGTTGGACGGAATGTCATAACATAAGATTGAGCTATTACCTAGCATTTAGTTTGAGTTCAAAATAGCCAACTGGTAGGTTATTTGAGGTGCTCACGTAAACCGGCTTGGATAACCGTTCATACCTAATTACGTAGGTGATAATTGCTGAAATTATGCCACAAAGATAATCTCTACGGCAACACTAACCTCTAAGAACTCTGCCCCAGTAGCAGCCTGCGGAGAAGTCGCTTGAACCTGGTAGGGATAAGTGCAATGCATGGTGATCCTTAAAAAGTCAAAGTTGAAAGAATAACGACGGTACCAACTAAAATGACAATTGTTCCATCGTCCTCAACGCACAATTCGAGACGGTTCACACCAGCGGTATTATCTACTCGTCACTCGCAGTTTAATCCGTTTAATTAACAATCACGTACCTTCGAAAATCGCGGACGTGGCACGACGGACCGACAGACGCGTACGTACATACGTTACTATATTGACGGAGAAGAGAAGAGAGGTAGACCGAAACAAAACGGTTTTGGACGCGAACTGCGTGGAAGCGGGCAGAGAGAGCTGTGGGGGCTTTTCGATGCGTCGTGCGGCCCGCCCCCGCGCTCGAAGGGGGCCCCGCCGCTCCCGTCGGGACCGCTTCATATCGCACGAGGGGGACGGGCGTTCTTCGGGTCCTGTTTGGCGATCCCTGGTGCCTCTACGGTTTTCGGTCGACGACGGGGCCCCACGTCGACCATTTTACGATACGCGTTCAACATGGAAGCACGGTTGGAAGATACCTACGAATATGCAATCTAAGATGTCGTTTTTTGATGTGAACCCGTTTCAAAGAAGAGAAAAGACTAGGGGTGTCGTGGGACAAACGATCTGAACGATGTATAAGTATATGTATATATATATATATATATATATAGATATGTATAGATATATATATCTATATATAGATTATATATATATATATATATATATATATATATATATATATATATATATCTATATATAGATTTATATATATATATATATATATATATATATATATATATATATATATACAGTGTTACCCAATTTTAATGGAAACACCCCTGTAAAATTTGAAGTTATAAACCGATTTCAACCACTTTTGAAATGTCAAGTAAAGGTCTACCTTAACACAAAATTTCAAATGTTCATTACAATTTTCTTAGACGAAATTCGGTTTTTTTTATTAGCGATTTTTTTTATTGAAAAGATTACCACGCCACTAGATTCAGCGTGCCCCTAAATAGGTATGACCAAAATTTCATAAAAAAATATTCATTCATAACAATGTTATGAGAACTCAAAATTCGAAAACTCATACTTAACAATCACAAAAAAAAACACCCAATATCAACAGCTAGTCATGGAAATATTTTTTTAATGATATCAACAATGAAATAGCGTAAATATTTTCAGGGAAAATAACGGAATTACATTCAAGTTTTCACGCAAATAAACTAAAACTAAGACCTAATACAGTTTTCAATTTAAATCTTAGTTGCCAAGGAAATGATTTAGCGTAAGAGAGATAATTGAAATTATACGCCTTTCGGGGGATGACTTTAGAAGTGCTGGATAGGTTTGTAGAGTATTTATCTTATGACACTTTATCATTGAAATCATTAAAAAAAATCTGTTGATATTGGGTGTTTTTTTGTGACTGTTAAGTGTGAGTTTCCGAATATTGAGCTCTCATAACTTTGTTATGAATAAATATTTTTTTATGAAATTTTGGTCATACCTATTTAGGGACACGCTGAATCCAGTAGAAAAATCGGTAATAAAAAATCCATAATTTCGACTGAGAAACAATATCATAGTATGCCTTGGAAATTGGATTAAACATTTCTTATTTTGTCCTAAGGTAGACCTTTTAGTACTTAACATTTCAAAATAACATGGTTGCAATAGGTTCACAACTTCACACTTTACAGGGGTGTTTCCATTAAAAATGGGTCACACTGTATATATATATATATATATATATATATATATATTTATATATATATATATATATATATATATAAATATATATATATATATCTATATATATATATATATATATATATATATATATATATATATATATATATATATATATATATATATATATATATATATCAGTGGCGGCTCGTGAGGTTTCGGTTTGAGGAGGCTACAAGAGGTGTTAAAAAATACACCATAGGCGAAAATTTTTAGGATTTCAAGGTCAACCGCCTTATAATTTAAAGAAAATCAAAGTAAAACAAGCACCCTAAGCTATTAATTTGTTTTCACTTTCGAGTGTCTACCTTGAGACCTACAACTCCTATTTACAATATTCACAAAAACTCTTCTCAGCCAATTAATCAATTCATCTATTCATCAAATTTTTTTTCTTTCACAGAATAGGTACCTACCTACCTACTGAACGAATTTGTTAACAGCTGGTTAACAAATAAAAAGTTATTATATATTTTTGAAGATTAGCGGGATTCTGCGATCTTTAACGTTAGCAAAATGATCTATAATATCCTCATAAAATTTTTTGTCTTTCGCCAAGTTTTACCAATTCCTTTTCAATAGACAACAAAATAATATTTTTCAAACGATCCTGGCTCATTGAATTTCGTAAATAAGTTTTAATTCTCTTAAGAGTGGAAAACGAGCGCTCTACGGAAGCCGATGTCACCGGGATGGAAACAATTAGACATAAGAGTTTATAATTTTGGGGTAAATCTTGATTCAAATCATTATCAAAAAGGTATTTCATAGTCCTCAAATGATTTTCATTTTGCCCCAAAATTTCATTGTCATTATAAACAACACACAGTTCACTTTTTATGGCCACCTTATCAAAAAAAGTGTATTTTTGACATAAATTTTCCAAAAGGTTATCTGGAAAATTAGCCTAAAATCCGGTAAACAAATTTTTATTGAGTAAGTCGAAGAAATGCAGTTCTTTCAAATCAGAGAACCTTATTTCTATTTGACCCCTAATAGTATCCAAAATTTCATAAAATATTTGCTTATAGTGAAGCTCCATATCTGCGTAACTGAATTTCTTTCGTTTTGGGCTAAATTGAGTCGTATCATCAGTAGTTTGAAATACAGAAAATGGTTTTTTAAAATAAACTTCTGCACGAAATTCTGAAATTTTTTCCAAAAGAAACTTGAGCCGATTTCGTGAGTAAATTACATCTGAAAACTTGTGCTGTAAGATTTGAAAAACTATTTCTGTTTGTTCAAAAATTAATTCAAAGATATATAAATTCCTTATCTTGTAAGTAAGATATTAATCAGCGTGCGGTATTTAAAGTTACTTTATCGGTGAAAAATTCCTCACTTTCAACTATAGAATTAAATCCTCAAATCCTAAGCGGCCCCAAACAGAGACATTTTCACTAGTAAAAAGTAAACACTGCCAACAAAATAATTTATTTTTTACCTGTGATCCGGTTAGGCAAGGATGTCTCTCATAATTCCTTGTATTAAAACCGCGGTTTTGTTGTCTGTTACGCTGCACCAAATTGTTTAATTCAGGGGTAGGTCGCAATGTTTTTATCAAAACTTTATCCTCATAACTAAGTGCACTAAAGTTATGGGATAACAAATATTGCACTAAGTCACCATTGAAATTTTTGGAATTTACTTCAGTAACCAAACTCATTTTAAAACAATACGCGAGCAATATAAGTAAACACGCTGCCATTAGTAACTACGATCACACTACGATTCAATTAATGCTTTCCAACGAATTCACTCGATGTCACGCGAAATTCTATAGTTGTAATTGGTCGACATTGTATGAGACTGGGTTCCTATCGGTGTTGCCATTTACATGTGTTTTGCTTTTCTGTTGCAATGAAGTATTCATTCGGAGTATTTGCACCGTTGTTTGCTTTTCTGAGGCAGGCATAATGAACGTTGAGAATATACCTTTCTCCTCCGCAGCGTTGCCACAAATCTTGAAATGAATGAAATGCAGTAAATGTAAATACCTTCTATCTCAATTAATAAATTATATTATATAATGTAGGTTGAAAGGAAGGTAGGTGCATAAAATAATATGATTTTGATTAATATGAATATGCTGAATGCTGACTATTCAATATAATATATATATTAGTGATACACGGAATATTTTTGAGGAGGCTTAGCCTCCTTAGCCTCCTTTGACTAGCCGCCCCTGATATATATATATATATCTATATGTATATCTATATATCTATATATATATATATATATATATATATATATATATATATATATATATATATATATATATATATATATATATATATATATATATATATATATATATATATATATATATATATATATATATATATATATATATATATATATATATATTTATATATATATATATATATATATATATATCAGGTGTCCCGTAAATAACATTCCAGAGTGACACTGGAGGTATAGGTTGGCTTCAGATCAATCAGATAACATCAACATGACCTTAGTAAAAGTTTACTGGTTTTCGAGATGTTGCCACTCTTATGTTTTTTCAAAAAATCTATACTTTTTGGTCATTTTCTTTCCTGTTTTGACTATGCATAACTTCTTACTTATGGTTTTATTTTCTTGTGCTATCATCATTAGTTGGTTGAAATAATGGACCCATAATTTCATTAAAAACTAGCTCGCTAACCTCAAAAAAAAGTTGTTCCAATTTATTTTAAATCCGAAGACCTTACCTTAAGTTCGACTATTTAGGTACTGTGAAAAAATATTGTACCGGACTGAATCACCAAATGATCTTATATAATAGCATAACTTTTTTTCAAAAGTCTTAAAATTCCAATTTTTCTCATTAAAGTCTACAACTACCACGTTGTAATTTGCCGACAGAAGACGCCTGCACCTTTTATTAAGGATTATTTTTTATTTGAAGTATCTCTTGTCTTTGATGACAAATTAAGATCATTTGCTGATTCAGTCCAGTAAAATATTTTTTCAAAGTAAATAGTCCAACTTTAGTTAAGGCTTTCGGATTTAAATTGAATTGAATTGAAATAACTTAATTTTTTTTTGAGGTTAGTGAGCTAGTTTTTAATGAAATGATGAGTCGATTATCTCAGCCAACTAGTGATGATAGCACAAGAAAATAAAACCATAAGTCAGAAGTTATTTATATTAAAAATAGGCGCGAAATTGACCTAAAAGTATAGATTAAAAAAAAAAAGTGTCACTCTGGCGTGTTATTTATGGAACACCCTATATATATATTTATATATATATATATATATATATATATATATATATATATATATATATATATATATATATATATATATATATATAGTAATATATCGGTAAATACAAGAGTTAAATCAATTGGGACAGCAGGACTGGAAAAATTAAAGTATACATTCTTTTTCCTCGAGGTATTGAAAATATTTTATCATCTTCTTCAGGAGACCTAGAAGACATTAAGTTAAGACAATTAAATATGCTGAACAGTACTATTTAAAATACTTATAATCTCGTATAATTATGAGAAGTCAACATAGACAAACTTAACTCCTGTAAGTTGGACTGCTCAGTATTATATCAAATTGTAAAAAATAAATACTGTCTAGTTTCATTTTTCCAGTGCTGCTATCCCAATTAAATATATGTATAATATATGAAATAAATTAACAACATTTGCAAATAATTAAATGGAATGAAAAAAATAATTTTTTTAAATTAGGATTCATTACTTCGAGAGTAAATAAACCTTTTCACGAGAGCAAAGCTCATTCGGAAATTCCTAGAATATGAAAAATTATCTCAGTAGGGCCATGTTCCTTGAAATATATTTTCTAATAACAATATTCTTTAATAGATAACCAATTCTTACGTATTCGAGAGAAGAATTATTAGGCACTTACATATTTTGTCCGCCTGTGAGACTATGAAACATGCTGTCGTGTTGAAAGGGTCGAATTTAAAAACAGATATCTATACGCATTCACGAATACACCTGACGTTTGAACTGTTACGCTTAGGTTTTCTCATTTTTAGTATCTGGAGTGCAACGTGCGATAAAAAACTTCATTATAATAATCGTATATATGTTATGCTACGTACGTTTCGATTATGAGAGGAATCTTCAATCTGCTGCATGGACCATACTCCCAATAATCCTCTCTGTGAACAAAACGTGCTTCACATAAAATCTTTGAAGAAATCTTGAGAAGAATGTGTTTATTTTTCGATATGAACGCTTATATGGATTTTCCTTTTCATTATTTTATTTTTGATATTATCAAGAAGACCTCAACACAGAAAGTGAACTATTTAGTTCTACACTATATTTTTCGTCCAATAGGTAGGTAGGTACTTATAAGGAAAGATTATTCCACTCATCTCAGTGTATTATATCTATAAAGCGCTTAGTGTTATTCATTAGCTTATTCAGAACATCAGAACATTTTGTCTCTGAAAATAACTATATAATTTATAAATCTTGGAAAATCGTACCCTCTCTATAATTCTGGAAAATCACTCAGAATAACTTTAAGCTCTAAATCTGAACAGGATTTCACTGAACCTGTTCTGTATACATTATTTTTTCCACGAAATTATTGAGTCTTCGAGCTAGTCCGAAAATTTTGTTTGAAAATTCGTGCGGCAACATTGAAAAGATATTGTAATTTTGAATGAGAAAGTTAGGTGGATAATTGAATACGTAGGCGATAATTATAGTGGTTAGGTAAGTGAACTATAATAATATATGGATGATATTACACATAACACCTACTAGGTAAGTTGATATTATGGCACATCTGAATTGAAATAGAAATGAACGTTTAAAATAAACTGTAAATATAAAAAATCGGCCAAGTGCGAGTCCGACTAGCGCACGAAGGGTTCCGTTCCATTGACTATGCCCCCCTTAAATATTTATTTTATTTTAATTTTATTATTTATCATTGATGTAAATACACTCAAAAAAAAATACTGTTCATAATATTAATGAACATCCTTCATCATTCTCATTTTCATTGTCCCAATGATTTTTTTCATTGATATAATGCACGAAATTATTTGAAGAAATTTCAGCATTCATGTAAGTAATGAACGAGGATTCATCAATAACATGAATACTGTTCGTTATTACAATGCATATCATGCATTAATATTATGAACACATTCATTGAAGGTGCTTTTCGCCAAAATCGAGTACATATTATTGATGAACTGTTACATTATTCCAATGATCATTTTTAATAGAAAATAATGACTGCGGTTCATTGAATCAATGTACAATACATTGATATAATGAATAAAACGTAAAACAATGATTGAATACATACAATGAACAGGTCATTGGCGAAATGTCGCTAGTCGGTGAATCGCTTGCGCAACATCTTTTCTACCTCAAATTCGGTTCGGTCAATTTATGTTGATAAATAACAGACGGCTTTGTGTTTTGTGATTATTTTATGAATTCAGCTCTAAGGATAATTGTCATTGCATCTTGTTTGTGCGGTATTTACAGGTAAGTAGGTATATATGACTTCATTATTATGCCGGTCAACAAAGCGTTTGATTTTAGGTGAGAGCAGTATAGTCCTGCAGTTTCAGATTCATAAACTTGATTAATGGTAGTTTTTGCATATTTTATTTTGTTTAAAACAAAATATTCCGAAAAGTATCTACCTACACAATAATATAAAACTACTATTTCTTGCAAATTCATTTAATTGAAAACAAGTCTTTTGAAGAGTATCTACTTACATTATAATTATAAAAATATTGTGCTTTTCACGTAGAGGTGAATTTATCACATTAAATACTCTTGTTTCAAATTTATAACAAACACATGATTTGAGTTCCTCAGACAGAATTATGTAGGTAAATGAGTGTATATTTTTTACAAAAATTAAAATACCTAGATAACACCAAAATATAGTTAAGGGTCAGTATTTTCACTTACATTTTCAAAGTTTATCTGATTATAATCATTGTTGCAAAATAGGTATCTAGATTAATAATTATTTTCAAACATTAACTAATTTATTTTGATTCTTTCACCAGATTGATATGGATTTTGATGTTCTCCAGGACACCGCAAATGGCCTCGTGTCCAAATGGGATGAGATAAAGGAAGTCTTAAGACATCATCGTTGGACAGTAACGTGAAAGAAAAATCAAGGGACTCTTGGACTCTTGGATCATGTCGAAAAACATGAAGTAACCGAAAGTAAGTTTTTGTCTAATTGTAATAATACTTTTATTTTTATTGCCTGAGTGTGCTCCCAAATGATAATAACCCCGAAGAACTCAAAAATAATTCTAATTTGCACCCCCTTTTTTTCGCACTACTGATATCATGCGATTTTTGGTAATCATTATAGGGTTCCTTTCACGTGAGAATGTTGATGAAAAAACATTGCTACTCTATATTACAGTATTTATTTTGCGATATACTTACACCATCTAATATTTTTTTTACAGGCAGCCACAATGCTATTATTTTATGGGCTGCGCACGGGTATCTCGTACCCACATTAAGTGTCACTAAAGACTTGACTGGAAGAAAAAAAATACGAAATTCACCATCAAAGATTCACAAGAATCTTTTGTACTTTTGAGAAGAAGTTACCAGGATATAGAAGATCACCTGGAATACTTGAGGAGGAAGAACTCTCATATACAAACTTTTTTATTGGTAGTTGGTGATGACATGGCCACAATTACAGATATTTTTCGTAGTTTTCGATAATATTAAATATCTGTTCAAAAACTGAACCTAAAGCTATCAAAGCAATTTATATTTGCTTTAAAATTTTATATGTTTTCAATCTAAATTATCCAGGGCCTTTCCTTGCGTTCTGGACTCTTATTGAACTTTATTTTTATGAAATAAACTCGCATAAATCATTTTCTAAACTTTATGTGTTATGTAATTCACTCAAGAAATATTAAAAAACACTTACAATAATGAAAGTTTTAATTAACTGTGCCTACCCAATATTTTTTGAGTGATAATATTGTCCTGATTGATTTTACAAGAGGAAATAAAAACTTTTTTTTCTAGTCAAAAGAGTTAGTTCACCACGAAAACTTAACATGGGAATTTTCGGTGATGATAACGTATTTGAAAAAAATTCTCGGACAGGTCGATTTTATTTTTTGAGCGGCCATTTTCAAATGCTCATATACTTTTGGAAACGTTTTGAAAAATGGGACTTGCAAAAACGAAATCAACCAATCAGCATATTTCTTTAGATCTACGCTATTATTACCCAAAACCTTCTTATCAAATTTCGTTGGGCCACCCTGTATACAAATTTTTTAATGAATCTGATTCATTCAACTGAAGAATACGATTCATTCATTCAATGAATTGTATTAATCAACTCAAGAACCTATATTCATCAAAACAATGAATGCAGATCATTTATTCAATGAATTGTATGCGTCAAATTAAAGAAAGATTTTCATCAACTTATGATTGACATACATTGTCGCAATGTTACGAGTTCATTAATATAAGGAAAAAGGTACTAAATCCATTTAATGTACACGTTCATAATATTAATGAAACTGTTCATACATTAATGTAGTCCTGTTCATTAAAACAATGAACTTGTTCATTGGACCAATTGTAATGATTTTTGTTCATTGAATCAATGAAACCTTTCTTTGTATTATGCTACAATTTGGTGGAGTGTATACAATTAATTATTTTTTGACTATTTCAAGTGCCTACCTGTTACCTTTTATCGATAGCGAGCAAAAATAGGCAAAAAATTGCGTTTTTTATATGGAAGCCCGCCTTAAATATTCATTTTATTTCAATTTTATTGCCAGCAGTGATATCGAGCAAAAAATGGCAAAAAATCGAATTTATTGTATGGGAGCCTCCCTCAAATATTTATTTTATTTTGTTTTTAGCGGCAACAGAATTACATGATTTGAGAAAATTTCAACTGTCTAGCTATCGCGGTTCTTGAGATATAGCTGTGTGACAGACAGACCGACAGCGAAGTCTTAGTAATAGGGTTCCGTTTCTACCCTTTCGGTACGGAACCCTACAAATATTAGTTTCTGTTAGTACGTATATATTTTTGTTTTCAATTGCTATGACTCCAAAAACCAATAATGTTTTAGAGGTAATTTCACTGAGTCAATAAGAGTTACATGTAGGTTACAAATATGACTATTTTAGTTAAAAAACAGAGTATTTCATCAATTTTGCTCAAACACTAAAATATTGAAATTTCCATATTCCAAAAACGATATTTTGGTCTGCAGATTTCTAAAGGAGAAAAATCTTTTACAAATTGAGCCGGTAAAACATTCTATTGTAATTCGATTAATTTTCCTCAAGTTTTTTAGGAGAAAATAAAATTTAATTATGAATTTTATTTGAACAGGTATCTTGTTTGATAGGACACTTTTTGCATTCGTAAATTTTTCTTGTGATTGTTTCATCAAACATTCAAATTGTATCAATAATTTTTGAATCGAGTTACTTTTTACGTGTCAATTTCCTGATATTCCTTGAACATATATAAATATATATATATATATATATATATATATATATATATATATATATATATATTTATATATATATATATATTTATATATATATATATAGATATATATATATAGATATATATATATATATATATATATATATATATATATATTTATGTATATACGATTTCTATTCTCCAACTCCGCTGGACCGATCATATAAGTCTTTTTTCATGAAGAAGGTTTTTATGATATATATTTTATTTCAATTCGTCCTAGAATTGCCATGCAGCGCCATAGCATTCAACCCATTGTTTTTCATTTAGCCATTATGAGCCACAGCAACACGTGGCTAATATATATATATATATATATATATATATATATATATATATATATATATATATATATATATATATATATATATATTAAATTTGAAAAAATTCATGAAGCAGCTGAATGCTTCTCTTGACTGTCCACTTTTTCAAAAATTGTTTTGAAAAAGTCACTTTTCAATAAAATCGCCAACTATTTAAAAATAGGTTTATACGTCAACTTTTTAATAAAATCGATTTGAAAACAAAATAGTCTGTTACTGCTGAGAAAAAAAGACAAATAAGTATACATATATATATATACATATATATATATATATATATATATGTATATATATATATATATATATATATATATATATATATATGTATATATATATTTATAAATATTTTGGACTTTTTTGTCCATCTGATCGAAACCAAGACATCTGGCTGTTCCACTTGTAGCCGAAGTAAACAGGTTATAGAAAATAGCATTCGTAGAAGTGTGTAACCGCTAGCGAACGTGCAGCAGCAATCGAATTTGAGTGTCTTCACGATTTGTACCATCTTTATCTTGAAATATCGCGAAATTACAGTACCATACCGATGCGGCAACGCCTCCGTCGCTTCCAAATCATAGTGTTTCAACGCTCCACGCTACCGCGGTCGATGCTGGAAGATTTGTACAACGAGAAATACACCCAGACGTTTTTATTTCTACGCGTGCCGATTTGATGTTTTTTTACCTAATTTCCATTCAGCAATTCGACCACAGACGACGTTTTATAGATATCGTCTTTAGCCAACTTTGTGTGATATGAGTAACGAACACCAATGTTTTCCTTGTTTTCTGTTCTGGAAGCGATAATGAATTTTTTTGTATGTTTTCTTATTACTAGTTGCGGTGGTCGAAATTCGACCATAATTCTTCAAATTTTTGAATTTTAATGTCATGGGTTTCGCATTGGCAGTATGAACGTGAGAAATGATTATATAAAAATGGCGAAGGCGCCCATTCTTTAAATTTAATTAAAAGAATTTGTAGCACGTATATATATATATATATATATATATATATATATATATATATATATATATATATATATATATATATATATATATATATATATATATATATATATATATATATATATATATAAACAGAGTAGCGAGAAAGTCTGGCAACCGGGTTTTTTTTTTAAGACGATTAAATGTATAATCATCAAATTTCTCTCAAAGATGGAGGTGTAACTAAGTGGCCGGCAAGATCTCCCGACTTGACTCCACTTTATATATATTACAAACAATTTCTCCATAAATTATATAAATTAAACAATTTTATTCGAAGCTTCAAATACATATTGTATTATTGCTAACACACAGGTGACCAACATTTTGAGCTCCTGTTTTAAGGAAACTATTAATATTTTTGTTAGTATGAATTAAAAAATTACATATTATATGTTTTGGAAAATTGTTTCTCTTTAAATAATGTGGTTCGTATTATGTATTTTTGAAAAGAGGACGAAATTAGCGTTTCTACGAGATATCACTCGACCTACGGTGCTATTTGAAAAAATTTAAGATGGCGGCCGTACACTGGATGCTCAAGTTTGACAGAACCTCTGAAAAACGAAAGATACGATCCTGTGCATAACCCTAAAATTTGCTAATTTTACATTTAATCGTTTCAAAGAAAATACCTTTTTGCCAGACTTTCTCGCTACCCTGTATTCATATATATATATATATATATATATATATATATATATATATATATATATATATATATATATATATATATATATATATATATATATATATATATATATATATATATATATATATATATATATATATATATAATATATATTATATAATTTTTCTGTCCGTGTGTACCTATGTGATATCCTAAACAGCTGGACCAATTTTGATGAAATTTTTTGTGTATGTTCCAGTGAATTCGAGAATGGTTCAGATTCACAATTCAGTGCAGTGGAAAATATTTTTCCAATTAATTTTTTATTTATGAATTGTGTTGATCTTGGAATGTTCCACATTGGATCTGGCAGACAGCGCTGCGATCGCAGTGTCGAACATTGGATTGAACGGCCTTACTGTCGATCGAGCTCTTTAGATCCAATCGCGTCGTAGTAACAAGCCTATACCGCACGATCTCGTGGTTCTAGACGGTAGCAAGGTTCGATGATCGAGCACGTCATAGGCGTACCGTTCGACGGGGGCCGGTGTGGGCGTAGCACGCATCGGGGTTCGCGGATTTATTATTTTCGAAAGAAAGTATATATATATATATATATATATATATATATATATATATATATATATATATATATATATATATATATATATATATATATATATATATATATATATATATATATATATATATATATATATATATATATATATATATATAATTATTTATTCGAATTCTTGTTGCCTGTGAACTATTTTTAATCTCTAATCTCTCATAATTATTAGCAATAAAAAGAAAAGTTTTGATAAAGCCACGAATGTCGTGGCGAAACGTCAACTTTTTAATAAAATCGAGTTTTTTAAGATTCAACAAGCCTGTTATTGCTTATAATTATCAAGAGATTATATATATATATATATATATATATATATATATATATATATATATATATATATATATATATATATTCAGTCTCGAAAAAACAAGATCGAGTGCTATTGTATCATGTTGTAGTTACTGCTCGATCATTGTTAATTCTCAAATCAAATTAATACAAAAGAAATTGTTACAATGGCTCTGAGTTTTAATCAGAAGAGTTGATGTTGAAATCACTACGGTTTGGTAATTTCTAAATTTCGAATCATGAACATATTAATTTATTCATTTTGATCACTAATTATCATTATACGAATAGATAGTAGATTATTTGTAGAAATTGAAATCAATCTTCCACTTCAAAATCATACGTAATGTATAATAATACACTGATATTATACTCATATCTACATGTTTATACATAAAGAGTGTCTCACTAAAATTTACAAACACTGGTACTTGCCAGACTTCATCATCGCTATCCTCAACTTCTACTGAATCTCGTTCACAATTAATTCTGTTTCAAGAAAATAAAAACAATACGCATATACGAATACATTCCACTGTATTAGCGATTAGAATCGCTGTCATATCTATATCAGTTACGCAGTTTAAAATATGTTTTTAATTAGTTCGAAAATTTTGCATTTTCTGTTTTAAACTATCCATTCTGAATCAGACGGATCAAGCATGTCAAAATAGTCGAAACATATTTCGAGAATACAAACTGGCACCTGGACACATCGTTCACATAAATTTCTTGCTTCGAACACGTATCATTTTCATGTCAATGTTGAAGAGATATATGTATGAAGAAGGTTCGGAATATGTGGCATACCGCCGAAAATTATAGATTGGCGTTGAACCTTCGGGCAGTATCTACTGGTTAAGAGTCGAATGATGATTGTGTTTTGTTGTTATTCGAATGCCTTCTGTAATCAAGGGTTGCTTTTCTACCAATACGTTTGATCCCACGTGATTTATCGCTCTCGTTTCAGAGTTACCGAGATGATGGATTGTTGTGAACGAGTTGAAAAATGCATTTGTCGAATTCTCGGGATATTTTCGAAATTGCGATTGAATCGAACAATCGTATTTATTTCATCCCTTATACCGTTTGTAAACCGAGGATTGTGGGTTCGAGTCCCACCTCGCTCTTGGGTGTTGTGTATGTCCGAAATTTAGTGGTTCTATTTATAAAAGATAAATTGTTGGGTAATGTACATCGTTTACAAGCCCATTGGCCATTCGGAATCGGCGTTAAACTGTAGGTCCCTCGAGTTAAAAAAAAATATATTTCATCCCCTTTAAAAGGAAACGTTATCTACACAATATTTTTTTTGTGTTCATCGATTTTTTACACTCGTCGTTTCGACTCACGAAACCCGGTGAAAATATTAACAGATCAAATATTGAGTGGAACGCAATCTTTCATTTTTCGGTAGTGAATATTTTTGAAATAGGTACGTCCATTTTGAAAAAATGCTGACTTATCATTTAGAAAATATACGAAAATATAAGTATCTTTATATGGAGGGCATTTTCCATACCCTTGGAAGAAGGCATTAGTTGCTCCAGCTAATAAATCTGGTCAAAAACAGTTACCTCAGAATTATAGACCAGTGTCCAAATTATGTATATAGGCGAAATTGTTTAAGAGTATTATCTTTGAATATCTTTGTCATGATGTTATGCACATTTTAAATATACAACAACATGAATTTGTCTCTGCCGTAACTAATTTATTCGAATATACTGAATATAGGTATATAATATACAAACAACATTGCCACAAAACCAGACAAAAAGTAGCAGCTAGAAATAGCCTCATACAAAAATTGGCCGGAAGCAAATGGGGTGCAAAACCTCAAGTCCTAAGAACATCCGCGCAGGCCCTCTGTTTTTCAACCGCAGAATATGCCTGTCCAGTCTGGTGTAGATCAAGCCATGCAAAACAGGTCGATACCGCCTTAAACCAGACCTGTAGGATTACTACCGGTTGTATGAAACCAACACCAATCAACCTATTGTACAGGGCAGCGGGTTTTGCAGAGCCAAGCGACAGAAGAAAGGGCACAGAGCACGTCGAAAAATTTAAACAAACCTTCGATGAGCGCCATGCCCTCTATGGACAGGAGCAGCAACGAAAAAGGCTTAAATCAAGGAAAAACTTCCTCCAGTGTGCCACCCTGGAACCACCTGACAACTTCCCTATCAATGAAAAACCCTGTGCGGGGTCAAACTTGGATTGGAAGACGCTAAATAGGATACGAACCGGCGTGGCACCCGTAAAAACAAACAAGCTAAGGCGGAAAACTGGGGAAGATCAACAATGCCTGTGTGCATGTGGGGAGATACAAAACATGAACCACCTGCTGGAATGCACACTATGTCCTGCAACGTGCTCCATCGATGAAATGTGGATTGCGAACAAAATGCCATAGACGTAGCCCGGTACTGGGCCGAAAAACTCTAGATGGGATGATTTCGGACTCGAAAAAGTAAAAGTATAGGTATATTGAAAAGCTTGAATAGCCAGATTCAAGTGGATGCCGTTTATACAGACTTCTGCAAGACTTTTGATAAGATCATACTTTACTGGTAGGTACAGATGCTGATGTGACCTGCTCCCTATTGTTTTAAATCTTACGTAAGTAATCGTAAACAGGCCGTTTGTATTGGTAACTATCTCTCAAGATCAGTCAACGTAACGTCGGGTGTACCTCAAGGTTCACATCTAGGCCTCTTACTATTCAATATTCATTTAAATGACATTTACAAGTGCTTCAAATTCTCGTATTTTCTTATGTATGCTGATGAACTTAAAATATTTTATACAGTTTCATACTTGAACGATTGTAAGCCCATTCAAGGGGACTTCGATCGATTTTCAGAGTACTGCAGAAATAACGATCATTTCCTGAACCTAAACAAATGCCGTCAGATGACTCTCAGTAAAAATTCTAATTTAATAACCCATAATTATTACACCATGCAGGATCATCATAATTTCCACCCCTGTAGTGAGGTATTGGATTTGGGAATTATTTTCGATTCAAAAATAAATTTCAGTAAACATATTTCATACATATCTATGAAAAGGAACAAATTACTAGGATTATTTTGACAACAACTTATCCTTTCAGAGATTATAAGACCTTGCGTACTCTCTTCATGTCATACGTAAATAGTCTGCTAGGCTTCGCCTCAACTATTTGGAACCCCCGCTATATAATATAGATAAAACAAATAGAGAGTAGTCGGAACAAATTAATTAATTATGCCAATAAAAGATGATTCAAGAACACGTCAAAAAATCACATCGTTAATCGAAAGCTCAATTTGGTTCGTCTTGCTGACAGAATAGCTATTGCCGACATCAAATTTTCTTTCAAAATGATGAAATGTATCATTAATTCCTCATCTATAAATGACTTGATTCATTACAATGTTCTACAATACATAACTCGCCATTATAATTATTTGTTCCATACATCCATACCCAGCACAAATTTCTATTTGAATTCTTGAAGAGTTATTTATAACTCCATTTCAAACATAATAGAGATTGATAGTAGTTACTACTACAGGGATTCTGATCCACAATGGCGGCCATCGAGGTGGATCAGTTCTTTCATACTGTTAACTACTATTGATATTTTTTCTGAATCTTTGACTACCTTTGTGAACAAAATTAAGAAACACTTTGTCCCATCTTCTAATTGATAATATGTTCATTCTTTTTCTGTATATAAAATATTTCTACTATATAATTGAAATGTACCTATAACATAGCATATTTAGTATATTTGTGAATACTGTTTCTGGGTTTGTCTTGTTTGTATTCCTACCTGTGAAAAATAAAAATAAAATATATATATATATATATATATATATATATATATATATATATATATATATATTATATATATATATATATATATATATATATATATATATATATATATAAGCTTGCCATTTTTTTGGTGAGTGAAACCAGGGCAGATTTAGATAGGATGGCGTTACCTCCCAGAAGAGCCGGGTCCTCTGGAAAATTTTTAAAAAATCATTAGCAAAATCTTGGAGAGGAAATCTTGAACCCTAAATTCTTAGTTCAACACACTTTTTAAAAATGAAAGAGGAATTTTTGCTACTTGAAAATATATATTTTTCTTTTTTAATGATAATTTTTTTTGTTCTATCTAGAAAGAAATGTTAATAAAATAAAATTCAAAATACTTCATAAAATTGTTTGATTGAACAATTACTAAGTCTTATTGAGTTTATTTTTTTATTAAACTAAAACATTTTTCTCTAACTACAAAAACAAAAACAATTATAAAAACATTTTTGGCATTATAGGCCTGTTATTATAATTGAACTACTTAGAGCCATTATTCATTACTTTTTACATCAAACACCCGGGACATCGATCAAACCGGGCGGGACACAGAGACAAGAGAAAAATACCGAGACGTATGGCAAGCATATAATATATATATATATATATATATATATATATATATATATATATATATATATATATATATATATATATATTATATATATATATATATGTATATATATATATATATATATATATATATATTTAATCGAATTGTTGTTGCCTGTGAAATATTTCTAATCTCTTGAAAATTATTAGCAATAACAGGCTTGTTGAATCTTAAAAAACTCGATTTTATTAAAAAGTTGACGCTTCGCCACGACATTCGTGGCTTTATCAAAACTTTTTGATAAAGCCACGAATGTCGTGGCGAAACGTCAACTTTTTAATAAAATCGAGTTTTTTAAGATTCAAGCCTGTGACAATTGTTTCGTAAACACATTGTCTTCATCAGATATGTTTACAAGTTTTGGTTTGTAACTAAATCTGATGAAGACTATGTTATCGAAACGATTGTCATTTATTTGTAAATATAGTGGAAATTAAGTTTAAATAAATGTGTTCTCATTTCTTCTCATATAATGTTTCTTGTATAATACCATTTCAGATCATCTTCTCAAGAGGAAAATATATTATTGCTTCCGTATATATATATTTTCAAAATATTTGTGCACTCAATAAATGAAGCTGAATAAAGATGAGTATTTCCTTGCGGATACTATATTTTGAGAGTTTCATGAAGGAATTTTATTGAAGAAAATGCACATCTTCGTTTTTTGTACCTACTCTCAGAACAAACGACGCATAATAGCGCGTGTTGGAAAACAAAGACCAACTTTGTTATCCCAAGTAAGCGCTTACAGCGTTTAATGCTATCGCGAAATTAGAGTGCAACTAACCTAAGAACGCCCAAATTACCCACAACGTGGAACGCTCGCTCCAGCAATCCACGACGTATTCTAACCATTTGTGCGAGAAAACCATCCAGGTGTTTGTTTCTCACACGTGCTCAGCTTTGAGGAACTCCCAGTTCCGCTCTTTCGCGGACCGATATCGAGTTTCTGGGACACTCCTACTCCTGGAGTCCTTTATTCCTTGTTTTAACGAGGATGCATTGCGCGTATCTCGGCAGTATATCACCCCGGATCTTCCCTTTATGCTACCTAAACATGCACGGACTCTTTTATGCCGTATTATTTTGTGACCGATGACGCCTATCCTTCTATGTTAGATTAACAAAAGAAGGTCGGATGCGCTTGGGAAAATTTTCGATGTCTTTCATTGGGTATTTTTTAATACGACAACGGATAATCGCACTGGTGAACCGGCCGACAGACGAATACTTACCGAAAATTATTCTTTTTTTATTAATCAAGTTTCATGTACCGACCTCCACTCGGATCATCAACATGTATCAGGGTTGAAAGAGATTATTATCAAAAAATTAATAAATCACGAGTTTTTCGATTTAATTGATTTACGTAAATTGTTTCATCCAACGTGGAAATAACAAACTTTTATAATGATTCATTTTAAATTATTTTTTCTTAGAATTGTTGAAAATCACAACGAAATAACGATGTTCTTCAAGAAGTTTTCTTTACCATTGAACATTTGTTTCCTTCTTCGGCATCTGTGGAAATAATGTTTTCGACATTTGATTTAATACCTACATATTGAACTTAGAAATCCTTTGGTGGCTGAAAAAGGCACCAAATTGGTTTGGAGTAGTTTTCAAATTCGTTTTATCCCTCTGTACCATGACTTCTAAGGTTTTTCGATGTGTGATGATAGGTATATATATATATATATATATATATATATATATATATATATATATATATATATATATATATTATATATATATATATATATATATATATATATATATATATATATATATATATATATATATATATATATATATATATATATATATATATATATGTATATATATATATATATATATATATATATATATATATATCATTAAATCTTATATCTTCAGGCCTATAGAGGTAATTGGTACTTGATCTGGAACACAATCTGAACAATATATGTTTGATGGAGTACATAACTCGTGAACCCAATGATTACATTTCACACATTTCAGCCAATCACATTTTGGACCTTTTTTATCAAAATAGTATCCACGGCATTGTGCACAATATTCTGATTCATCAGAAAAAAATAATACCCCATATTGCATCTTATGATGAATAAAATGAAAACACATATTTATTACGCGTATAACGGAGTGTTCAGCCAAAGAAAAGTAAGGTTTTGAATCAATCTTTATCATACTCATATTAAAATTAACGAAATCTAATTAGAACTTTCTTCATCACTATATGTAACTTAACATTAGAAAATATTTCACAGGGTGGTTACCTTTATATTGACGTTATTCAGTAACTAACTGATATATTCGATGTGTGACTTATTCCTATCTGCCACTAATATGGCATAATGAACATTGTTGCTGAATGTTGATTTGGAACTAAAATATCAAACTGCGGCGTATTGCCCAGCGCGGCATATTCTTCCAATTTACTTTATATAAATATATATATATATATAATCTCTTGATAATTATTAGTAATAACAGGCTTGTTGAATCTCAAAAAACTCGATTTTATTAAAAAGTTGTCGTTTCGCCACGACATTCCTGGCTTTATCAAAACTTCTGACAATATTGAAATTTCTTTGACATTTATTGATTTGAAAAAATTTGAATAGAAAAAGACTACTATGTTTAACTAACATTTTTATTATTTTGATTTTGAAAAGTCAAAGAATAGGGTACTATTTATCTTTTTTCAAAAATTTCTCATTACGGCTGTCGCCGTCTTCAGTTATTAATTACGTGCTATTTAGTCCAATATCAACAGACAGGTCTGTTGATATTAGATGGGAAGGGAACCACAGAAACCTTCACCCACGTAATGTACAAAATAGGTTTAAAATATTTGATTGTTGTCTAACCTTAACAACTCATCTTCTTAGACAAAATCTAAACATCTAGAATTTTCAATTTTTCTAAAAAGAAAGTATGGTTTAGAACATGTGATCTCCAAAATTACAAGTAATGTCTTTTTAAAGACAACAATCAAATATTTTAAACCTATTGTGTACATTACGTGGGTGAAGGTTTCTGTGGTTCCCTTCCCATCTAATATCAACAGACCTGTCTGTTGATATTGGACTAAATAGCGCGTAATTAATAACTGAAGACGGCCACAGCCGTAATGAGAAATTTTTGAAAAAAAGATAAATAGTACCCTATTCTTTGACTTTTCAAAATCAAAATAATTTAAACCTATTTCGAACATTACGTGGGTGAAGGTTTCTGTGGTTTCCCTTACCATCTAATAATAACAGATTTGAATGTTAATATTGGACTGAATAGCACGTAATAAATAACAAAGAACGGCCACAGCCGAAAAATTTTTGTGAAACATAGTCTTTTTCTATTCAAATTTTTTCAGATCAATAAATGTCAAAGATATTTCAATTTTTTCAAAAGTTTTGATAAAGCCACGAATGTCGTGGGTAAACGAACTTATTGATAAAATCGAGTTTCTTAAAATTCAACAAGCCTGTTATTGCTAATAATTATCAAGAGATTATATATATATATATATATATATATATATATATATATATATATATATATATATATATATATATATAGAAAGAGAGAGAGAGACAGAGAGAGAGAGATAGAGAGAGAGAGAGAGAGAGAGAGAGAGAGAGAGAGAGAGATAGAGTGATTGAATTAATCTACAAAATTACTAAAATCCTTGGTATTTATGCATAATATTACATATATTCCAGATAGTTGTGATAGAATAGTTATCATTATTTCCATTGTATGTTTTTATGTTAATATTATTATCGGAAAATATTTTATATTGAACATGGTGTTAATGATAATATTATTTTTGTTATACAACAGTCTGAACAAACTTTGCTCTTCCGAAAAGTTAATTCTATCAAAAGTTCCCATTTGCTTTCGAAAATATAAATCTAGTAAAAATAACTCTGCTTTTTTTTCATTCAATTCCTCTTAAACGTAGTTAATTCATTTAATTATGCCTGATATTTAATACAATATATATTTATATATATATATACATATATATATATATATATATATATATATATATATATATATATATATATTTATTTTAATTTTCTTTAAATTTTTAATAAAAACTATTTTTTTGTGATTCAAAAAGTGTGTTTTTGTTAATAAATATAAATATATTATATATATATATATATATATATATATATATATATATATATATATATATATAGATATCTATATATATATATATATATATATATATATATATATATATATATATATATATATATATATATATATATATATATATATATCAGAAGGACCATAAAGCTGTTATAATATATCCTAGGTAAATATACTGAAACCGAAAAATATTTTGAAGTTCACGATTTGCGGGCTTCTTCTTCTTGAATTTCTTCTTTGCCTACAATAATTCTTGGAAAAACAAGTCTGCGAGAAGGGTCGATGCAGCTCTTAGCAGATAACAGCCTCTTAGGCGACGTTATAATTATACATTTATCTGATCAATGTAGCATCAGGAGGCAATAATGAAGAAGGTGCTTATTAAAAGCAGTTCTTTTCGAAGCATGCGCTATGCCCATTTGTAATAATTATTTATAACTTAGTGGCGAACTGGCCGAAGCATCATGCATTATAAGGACGTAATGTTTCAGATAATAATTGATGCTGAAAAGCTCAAACGCATTCAGTGTAGAAGATTGAATGAATTTCGTGACTATACCATCAAACGTGTGTCGTTGTTTGAACCATTTTGATTGGTTTTTTCGGAATTACTGAAACATTCTAAGAAGGTTTTTTTAATTCGAACATTATGAGAAAATTAATATCTCTTTCACGGTATTTACATATTGACAACTAAGTTTTAACTAAATAAGAACGTTGTCATAATAAAAAAAGATCCTGAAATGTTAACTAGATAGACTTTTGAATGATTTATGATGTTAAATCCAACAATAGATTGTAAAAAACTATACCAATGAAAAACGAGGAGAATTATCGTGGGACACCCGGTATTCAAGCATGTACAATAAAATAAATTAACAAGTTATACAAAATAAAAAATTCATCGAATTAATATGAAAATATGGACTAATTATGAACTTAATAAGTATATTCAATATTAGTTTGTGGTAATTAAAATAGGAGACCTCTGTACCTATGTGTTTGAATTTCATATAAATGACTAGAAAAAACTGCATGGATATGGTATCGTATCTTGTTGAAGATTTTGCTGAATTGTTGTTGATTTTTAAATCAAACTCATCCAAAAAAAATTGTAACATTGCTTCTGAGTTTCCATCAAAAAAATTGATTTTCAAATTGGTATTTTAAATCGAAAAATTTATTTCACAATATTCATTTCGTTCAATTATTCATTTCGATCTCTTAGTATTATTATATGGTTAGTTGATACTGTTGATAGAATATTAGTGAATACACATCAAAATCATACGTATTCTATGATAATTCATCGATATTATTCTCATATTTATATAAAGTACCTATCTTACTAAAATTTACAATCACTAGTACCCACTTGACTTCATTTTCGCTATCCTTCTACTGAATAACTTTCACAATTAATTTTCCATTTAAAATAGCAATATTATTGTACAAATACATCTGTCGTACACGTCTAGCAACGCTGTCGTGTTAGTCGTGTCAGACACAGTTTTAGGCATATGTTCCATTCACCAAGTGTCTTGAATGTAAACCAGAGCTATCTTTCACAGTGTTTAGAAAAACAAAAATAAATACAGCAACATTAAATTCCTCAACATTTTTGTATAAGTGAAACTTTTTCGCGCGCATGAGGATAAAATTCTTACGGATGAAACGGATGTGGCGTTTTTGTCCAAGAAGAGGGAGAGAGCGATTGAGACCGATTGAGAGAGAGTGAGAAAGGGCGAACGTAGCATGAAGCACATAGTTATGGAGCGAGAGGAGGGAGAGAGCGAGAGAGAAAGGGAGATCGAGAAAAAATACACGCTTAGTTGATGTATCCGTTTAGTAGTTGAAATAAATATTAGAACATTAGATGGCAATTCTGTCGCATAACACACATAAGCATCCATTAAATACGTGAGATAATTTTGGCGATTTTTTGACTCCCCTCTCCCTTGGAGAGATGTCGTGAGTTCTTGCTCGACCCCCTCTCCCCCACCCCGAATCTCACGTGAGATTTTTTTAAATGCATATTTGTTATACCTATGAATGAGTTAAACTATGCTAATTCTATTAGTTCAAGTAAATCAGTAATATTTTATAAAAATGTGAAAAAAAAGTTAATAATAAAACAATGGTTGTAATAAGTCACAGTTTTTTTCAGTGGAAATTATTAGTGCATCGTATGTTCATTATAAAAGGTTATTATTTTTTTTTGAATAATATTCACATCGCACTGTATATGAAGAAGAAATATTTACTCCAAAAAAAGTATTTACCTTAGTAAATATTTATCAATAGTTAACGAATAATGTTAGAAAAATACTTTTTCATATTTAATAAATGAATAAATTGTTTCCAACCAAATGAATTTATTTATAGTTAATAAATTCTTACATCAGTGCATAATTAAACCGCGATGAATATTTTTATGAATGATTTAGCTATATTTTAGTGGAGAAACATTTTTTACTTAAGTTAACTCCGTTTTCTCGCCATTTTATACTGTTTCTTGCAAAAAAAAAATTATGCGATATTTGATGAGACCACCCGCCCTCCCCACGCAGGATTGAGTGAGATCTTCCTCGGCCCCCTCCCCCCTAAACACCTCACGCAATTAGGTAATGGATGCCCCCTTGGATGTAGGTATTCATATAAATTGTGGTTTATAGGGTTCAATTATATGTCCAAATATTTGACAGAATTGAAATAAGTTTTGTGGCTTTTTTTGAAAAATATTCATGGCTTTCACAAACCAACTAAATGGCCTTTTGAAATGTTTTCATTGAAGAAAAAAAACTAATATTCACTCAGCATTACAATGAATTTATTTTTATACGAACTTTGATGTCAGCTGATCGAATAAACAATCATTCTATATATTTCAATTTTAATCGAACTTCGAAAAACCTTATGTTCATTTAAAATCATATACTAGTCGATACACGCGTGACTGAAAACTGAGAAATTATTCAAACACAAATCGTCACAAAGAAAAAGACCCTTCTGAACGTCTTATCGAATATGAATAATCAATTAAAATAATTGGACGAATGCTCGTGAAGGATCCGCCCGGGTTTTTACAAGAAACGGGCGATAAATTATTCACATCCAATTAAATCGATTTTCAATGAGGCAATGTTGTAATGATGCAATTACAAACAAATTCCGGGCAATGACAGTTACGTCAAAGGCGCGGCTTGTCGTTCAATGGCACACTTCAAATAGATAACTTTATTTAAAAACATCAAAACAACGTGGAGAAAATATAGGCTGTTCTAACCTTCAAATTTCAATATTAATTGCTCCCGATTTCGGCATTCAGATCACTTGATCTAGTTGTCGCTCATGTGACATGTTATTTCATCAATGTGAACCAGTTTCACAGAAATAATTAGCATATATTTCGCTGTTCGTATGTGATGTATTGGCCATGCTACACCGTATGAACATTAGTTTCTCTGAAGTGTGTAGTTATAGTATAGAAACTATGAACACGTATTTGCGTTTGGATAGGTATATTAAATTCTACTTCTAATTTCATTGTCTTCCAAAAAAACAAAGAAAATCTCTAAGTTGCTAGTATTGCACTATAATCCTAATGGTACGCAAACCATTGGATAAGTTTTGGCTAAACCTATTTAATGATGTAACTATCACACTCGGTAGTTCCACTACCCTTGGACAGGAGAACCGCACAAAGGGTAATTTTCTGTGTCGAACGATATTTTTGCTGTCTTCGGCTAAATGTTTCAGGAGAATGAAACTTCAACATGGAGTTCTGGTATCGTTATATCGGGCATGGTCTCGACATGGACGAAAATTGATGCAATTTGCCAGTGTTTTTTTTGGATCGGACCTACGGTCCAAAAACTTTCTATTATGGGCACCTTTCAGTGAAATGCTGTTCATTTTGACAGAACACAATTCAGAGATTTGGAACTTAGGCATATCGGAATTATGTCCAAGTAGAATCAAACGGACTGTTGAAAAATTTTCATCTAGGTCGAATTTCTCCCATATATAAAACGATTTTTGAAATTGTAGGTGAAATAAATGATTCGAGTGGTGAGTCACTTCTTCAGAACTGTCAAGAGGCTTGCAGCTACACCAAGAGATGTGCAATTATGTCAAGGGTGTTAAACTTCATGGGTATTTATGTTTTACTTCTAGCATAACTTCATGGGTATCTATGAACTCTTGATT
The DNA here is from genome assembly GCA_030704885.1 of Cynegetis impunctata. Classification (NCBI taxonomy): domain Eukaryota; kingdom Metazoa; phylum Arthropoda; class Insecta; order Coleoptera; family Coccinellidae; genus Cynegetis; species Cynegetis impunctata. Next base: position 735,117 of record JARQZK010000751.1, read on the forward strand.
GAATGCTGAGAACAATGAATCTCATCCCGAACTTGTTTTTGTCATTTATTACTAAACCTGTTGAACAAAAAAAAACTGCTCAAAAATTAAAACAAATTTTGACAGTGAAAACTTTTATTTCTTACTTAAAATATCTTTCGATTTGAATATTCCTCACATTTAAACGTACTGACTTATATGCAGAGTTGAAATTTCTTCCTTCCACGTCTAACTTATGCATTTATCTTCCTTATCAATTCAACAGAAATGTTCAATCTATTTTGGGTATACAAAAACTTGTTCTGCAGAATATTTTACATAGGAGAAATAAACGTCATTGAACACATTGAACTAATCCTTCAGACAAATATGTATATGTATATATATATATATATATATATATATATATATATATATATATATATATATATATATATATATATATATATATATCATTATATCTATCTATCTATTAATCTATCTGACTCGGCAGACGTTTAAATTATTAAAATGGCTATTAAAAAATATGGGTTGTTGATAGAAGGGTGAAAATTTAGAGTTTTATGTATTTTTTAATGCAACATCATAAAAAAATAAAAATAAAAATTTTGGCCAAAAAATTTATAAAAATGTTTGGGGTGGACCACCATACCACTAATCACTTAGGGGTATGAACAATATATTACGACCTATTCTCGGACCGACTATTGTTATTTTCGATTGCCATCTTGCAATCCTATTGCGGATCTGTGGATAAAATAAAAAAAATGAAAATCGCGATGGAAAAATAGAGGTTGATCGTAGAAGGGTAAAAAATTGAAAGTAATATGATTTTTTTTATTCTAGTCATGACAAAATGAAAATGAAAATCTTTCCAAAAAAAATTGAAGTTTTTAATTAGCAAATGAAAAATAGGGGTTGATCGTAGAGGGGTGAAAATTTAGGGTTTTATGCATTTTTGGATGCTGTATCATGAAAAAAACGGATGAAAGATATATGTTGGCCGATTCTCAGACCTAGCCGATATGCATACAAAATTTCATGAGAATCGGTCTAGCCATTTTGGAGAAATTCAACAAATAAAAAATAGGGGTTGATCGTAAAGGGGTGAAAATTTAGGGTTGTATGTACTTTTGATTGGTGTATCATAAAAAAATAGAACAGAAAATTTTGTTTGAAAACTAGAAAAATTCATTTAAGGGGTGGACCACCCTTAACATTAAGGGGGATGAAAAATAGATGTTAGCCGATTTTTAGACCTACCTAATATGCTCACAATTCAATCTCGTGAGAATCGGTCAAGCCATTTCGGAGGAATAACACCGCGACACGAGAATTTTATATATTAGATAAATCCTTATACACTTTAAAGCAAATTTTAATTGAATCATTGACTACATATCTTCCTATAATGATCAAATTTAATTTAATCTTTTTTTCATGGAACTGATTTCTCAAATAAAATCTATAATTTTCAGGCAGCCTATTCTAGAATCTTATATTCAGTTAATTTAAATAACGTTATGTATTTGTCCCTTTGAAATGCAGAATTTGCGAAGATGACTTGTCCTTATTCCATGTGATGTAGTTGTGTTCTAAATTAATTAAATAAAAGTAATTTTATACGTCTTTAAGTGTTTACTAATCTTCATTATTCTTTCTACATAATACTAAATTTTTTGAGGTTAATAGCTAAGGTTGTATGTAAATATATATATATATATATATATATATATATATATATATATATATATATATATATATATATACATATATATATATATTTATATATATATATATATATATATATATATATATATATATATTTATTTATATATATATATATATATATATATATAATATATATATATATATATATATATATATAATACATATATATATAATATATATATATATATATATATATAATATATATATATATAGTATATTAATATATATAAATATATATATATATATATATATATATATAAATATATATATATATATATATATATATATATATTTGGAGTCAATGTGTCGATTAAGTGAATCTCGAGAACTTTCGGACGGACGTTTGAAGTATTGTGAATGTATAACAAAGTTATAGTAGAATTTAGTTATCGCACATTCGATCTACGACTTCAGGGAAAAATAAACAACAAAACCCCTCCGACAACTTTTTGAAGACCGCTGAGCGTACATTTTATCTCTCGCCTCGTCCGAGAAACCACAGAGATGGGACCGAAGATCGAGAGCGTTATCTGTGTGTGCGGAGGCCCCCGCATATAGAAATTTACTGGCCATAATTACAGGGTTGCGATATTTAATTACAGGCGATCTCGTCTGTCCTAGCCGGGATACCATTCCGCTCTCTCTATATATATGATATTTCGTGCGAAGGGTTATATATTTACTAGCGTTTGGAATTACGACAGAAAAAAGACCGACCGCAATAGGGCCGTGTGAACTGGACCCAGGCACTAAATAGTTTTTAATTAACTTGGGGTGTTACGACTCTCGTATTTTTTTGCTAAAATGTGATTATTCATAACAAGGGTTCTTTTTCGACCGTTCGCACGGATGTAGAGCATCCAGATTTTCCAAACTCGTATATAAATGGAACGAATAGTCACAATCAAATGAACAAACTAGATTTTTACTCATGTACGACTACGCTCCATACAAGGTGGTTGAAATATGTAATTTACCCAAACATTATAGATATTCAAGTTGCTCTTATTCACCCTGTGAATACCAGTAACATAATAGGAATTTTTATGACACGCGTCGATCTAGTGGTTAGCATTATTTACTTCGTTGAAATCCGCAAGTTGACTCAAGTATACCTAAAGTAATATAAGTATGTTAATGATGGTTGACATAAAATAATGACCTTAATGAACATTAAACATCTTGACCTCTTTTTTAGAAACTCTAATTAATTAAAACAAGAAATTTGTTTCAATCCTACAGAAAATTTCGACTCCCTTCGTTGAAGGGGAAACATTGTAGTCCAGGGACACTTAATGAATTTTAAAAACACTCCTGTCCTCTGTTTACTCTCCATACAAAGCAATAGTTCATGATTTTCCGGGCAAATACTAAAAAATAATTATTTTATATCTTTCGAACTATTTTACAGAAATAATAGAAAACGTGTGAGCATCAGCGCTCACTAAAGGTCGTATTATTCGCCCAAAGTAGTTACATCGCATGGAGATGCGATTAGAACGTTTTATTAGCAAACTGAGATAAAAATCAGAAAATTAAACCTTTTATTGAAAATTAAAATTTTGAAGTGCATGGCGTACTGATAGCGAAGTAGGTCGAGATGAGTTTCAAACGAAATAGTCTCTGCGAAGTGCAGCAGTTGAGAAAAAGAGTTGAAACCAACCAATGATCTTATTTAAAGATGAATTCAAACCACTTTTCAACACTCTAACTCTATCTACAGAAATTCTGGAGTTGAGTATATTATAAATTACATTGCACAGAGATTGAATGTCCATCAATCTACTGTTTCTCGCGTACTAAAACGTTACAATGAGACTGGAGGATACAAAAGGCGGCCTGGTCAAGGACGTAAAAGAATTACAACGCCAAGAGATGAGCAATATTTAAGAATTCAATCTTTGCGAAATCGTACACTTATAGTGCTCCGCATCTAAAAAATCAATTACTAAATGCAAGGCAAGTCAATACAATAATAAGGAGACTTAAGGAGGTCGATTTAAAGCCAAGACGTCCTGCTAGAGTTCCTCGGCTTGTTCCACGTCATAAAATCGGACGATTACAATTTGCAAGAGCACCTGCTGCAACTTTGTGCTAATGCACGACAATGCCCGTGCCCATGCCGCAAGAACAGTGAACCAGTACATTGAGGATTTCGGGATTGCAAAGTTAGAATGGCCACCATATAGTCCTGACGCAAATCCCATAGAACATGTATGGGACAACCTAAAAAAAAATATTCGAACACGAAATCCAGCTCCTAACTCAATTGCATAATCAAGGATTGCTGCACAAGAAGAATGGAATCGAATAACACAAGAAACCATCAAAGATCTTTTGCGCAGTACGCCTAGGAGGATGCAGGCTATCGTTAGAGCTAGAGGAGGAAATACTAAGTACTAAATTGTCATCATTTTGTCTTGAACTAATGTATCGTGTCGATGTTGTTGCTCTTTCCTAATTAAACGTTATTATCAAAAACAGACCATTTCACTAGTTTCTCTACGAATCTGTTCTAAAGCTTCAATATGTAATTAATTTGATTATTAATAAAGTAGAACACTCCAATGTAACAGATTTAGTAACCGAAATCACAAAGGTGTTAAAGGAAAAAAAATGAAGACCTTAAATAAAATATGCAATAATTTTGTCCGTGAGTGTATATTATGTATATATGTCATTAATCGAAACGATTTCGAAGATCCAGGAGGTCTAAAACTGATAAAAACTATTCTCGCACCTGACTGTTGACTTTCGATAAGCTGCAATAGTCTATTATTTTCGGGGAAAATTCGACCAAAAAGATGAACCCCTATGTCGGAAGACATTCAAAATTGTAACCGTTTCCACTAATTCTACATAGCTGAAATTCTACAAGATTGACAATAGCTAACACAGTAAAAACAATTTTTTGGATTGATTGGGCCGATAATTGGTATAAATTAATAAACATATTAAAACAATGGTTAAAAATAACAATTTACACATTTATTATAAGAAATATTGCATGACGCACGTTTCGGTGGAACTTCACCTTCTTCAGATGCTAATGGCAAACTAACATGATTCTCTGTTATATCGAAAACAAGAAATGACAAATTATGTAGAAGGGGTAAATACAAAGATGGTTACAAATAATTATTAGAAAAGGATAAACCAATTCTGAACTGCTAGTCAGGTAGTTCGGTAATTTTGAAAAGAAGGGGGCTTGAAGTATGATCGATTTGGCTATTCAATATGAGACCGGAATGCTTGTATTTATTTATCTGTAATGATTCTAAAAAATTAAGTTTAATTCCCTTACTTTCAGTATTTAATATTTTAAAATCGAAATTGAATGTGTGATTTTCTTGGATTAAATGGTTTGCATAATGCGAATCCGACTTCTGATTAACAAAGCTACGTTTGTGTTCTGAAATTCTAGTTTGAAAACTTCTGAAAGTTCTACCAATGTAAAACTTATCACAATCGCCACAATTAATTTTATAAACTCCTGATTCATTATCTTTATGAACTTTGGATTTATTATTTTTTATATGATTTCCTAAATTATTACCGGTACGATAAGCAATGTTAATGTTGTGCTGAGATAAGAGATATTTAAGTTTTTTACTTGAATTTCCGATGAAAGTGAGGCTGTTGTATTTGATATTATTTTTAGTAAGGGGGTACACCTGGTTAAACGCATTTTTGAAAAACTTTTTATCTATCATATTGTCTATAATATTGGGATCATAATTAATATTTATGGCAATTTGTTTAATTATATTTTTCTCGATGTTGAAATTGGCATTTGAAAGTGGAATATTTACTAAACGATGTACCATACCATTGAAAGCTGCCATTTTGTTGGAAAGGATGTAGGGAAGTACTATGTATGACGCTATCAGTGTGCGATGGTTTGCGAAAAATTGAAAAATTATGTTTTTTATCTACTTTTGTTATTTTCAAATCTAAATAGTTAATCGAGTTATCTTTTTCCATCTCTAAAGTGAATTTTATATTAGGGTGTAAAGTATTAATGAATGTTTGAAAGCTTATTATATATATATATATATATTGTAAATTTCAGCCTAAATTCTCTTTCAAAAACTCTTACGATTTAGTCAATAAAATTGAAAATATTCAATTGCCACTTAATTCTAAATTTATGTCCTGGGATGTAGTTAATCTTTTTCCAAGTATACCACCCAAGGTTCCTTTAACCCTAATAGAAAAGTTACTTAATAGCAATCTTGTTAATCCTTTCATAAAATCAGATATATTGTCACTTTTGGAATTATGCCTGGAACAGAATTATTTTAGTTTCAATGATAAGATTTACAGCAGTACTGAAGGCTTAATTATGGAAAACCCGCTGAGCCCTTTGTTGGCTGAAGTATTCATGGATAATTTGGAACAGTTAATTCATAATCATTCTGTTAGTCGACAATTCGTTTATTGGTTTAGATATGTGGATGATATTATTTGTTGTTTAACTGGTACTCTTAGACAACTAGACTGCTTTCAAACATTCATTAATACTTTACACCCTAATATAAAATTCACTTTAGAGATGGAAAAAGATAACTCGATTAACTATTTGGATTTGAAAATAACAAAAGTAGATAACAAACATAATTTTTCAATTTTTCGCAAACCATCGCACACTGATAGCGTCATACATAGTACTTCCCTACATCCTTTCCAACACAAAATGGCAGCTTTCAATAGTATGGTACATCGTTTAGTAAATATTCCACTTTCAAATGCCAATTTCAACATCGAGAAAAATATAATTAAACAAATTGCCGTAAATATTAATTATGATCCCAATATTATAGACAATATGATAGATAAAAAGTTTTTCAAAAATGCGTTTAACCAGGTGTACCCCCTTACTAAAAATAATATCAAATACAACAGCCTCACTTTCATCGGAAATTCAAGTAAAAAACTTAAATATCTCTTATCTCAGCACAACATTGCTTATCGTACCGGTAATAATTTAGGAAATCATATAAAAAAAAATAAATCCAAAGTTCATAAAGATAATGAATCAGGAGTTTATAAAATTAATTGTGGCGATTGTGATAAGTTTTACATTGGTAGAACTTTCAGAAGTTTTCAAACTAGAATTTCAGAACACAAACGTAGCTTTGTTAATCAGAAGTCGGATTCGCATTATGCAAACCATTTAATCCAAGAAAATCACACATTCAATTTCGATTTTAAAATATTAAATACTGAAAGTAAGGGAATTAAACTTAATTTTTTAGAATCATTACAGATAAATAAATACAAGCATTCCGGTCTCCTATTGAATAGCCAAATCGATCATACTTCAAGCCCCCTTCTTAATCTTTTCAAAATTACCGAACTACCTGACTAGCAGTTCAGAATTGGTTTATCCTTTTCTAATAATTACTTGTAACCATTTTTGTATTTACCCCTTCTAAAGAATTCGTCATTTCTTGTTTTCGATATAACAGAGAATCACAGTTAGTTTGCAATTAGCATCTGAAGAAGGTGAAGTTCCACCGAAACGTGCGTCATGCGTTATTTCTTATAATAAATGTGTAAATTGTTATTTTTAACCATTGTTTTAATATAAAAACAATTTCGTGAACTTTTTTCAGAATCCGGAAATGATATCCCCTTCATACTCTGTCGTTAATTTCAACTGTAAACTAGGAATCATAGATTCAATACACGACAAATCGTACACCCTTTGAAAAAAAAACCGCATCCATTCATAGCCATACTGATCATGACGGAAACACCAGTAAACAATGCCGGAAAATATTTTGACATTCGCAATAACACATACGTTGAACAACCATAAATATAGGAACACACACGCACGCGGAACGACGGGCCTCGAAGTCGGCGTTTTTATCGACAACGTACGTTTTATACATAGCTACGAAATCCAGATAACGAGCGCTATCTCTCTCCGCCATATAAATCTTGTCATATGGTCAATTAACCGTAATACATCGGATAAATTGAGCATGAGCCCATCAAAATATCTTTATTTATTGCGGCAGTGTTAGGCGATGCTTTTTAGTCGGCTTTCGTGGATTTATACCCCCTAATTTGAATAATTATTCCGCGAAAAAGATGTCTGTTTCGATATTTATCTATTTATACTGCGATGTATTCTATTTCATGAGTTGGGAGGTCCATTTATATGTATATTGATCACTGCATCGGAGTCGATGTGTTAGAAGGGGTCGGATGAGTTGGAATGGACTATTTCGGATTTTTCCAATGTATCAATTATTTATGCATCGAAATAACATGATCAATGTTTCACTGAACCCATGTATCTGTAGTAACGATTTTAAATATTTAAATAGTTTACAGGGGTCCACTCAAAAAACAATTAGTCGCGTCAATAAAGCTTTTCGGTAGAAAGTCCTCAGAAACAGCTCCGATTTTGATAAAAAAAATTTTTTAAATTTCTGTCTTTTAATGTTATTTGAAATCAGAAATCTTGTAGAGGGTGGAAATAATTAGTTTTATTGTTTTAACAATATAGACGTCATTTATATAAAAAAAAATAAGTTTTTGCGCGGTTTTCTTTGAAAACAATTGTTGGACTGAGGGAAAAGACGAAATCAATATACAATATTTCTGAAAAATGTGAAATGGATGTTAATCCATCCATCCCTGGCCTTACAGCCCTCTGTGGGCCTTAGCCTCGCTTAGCATCATTTAAACGGATGTTAATGATTTTAAAAAAAAATTTCACATTATCGATGGTTGTATGTTACTTCACAGATTTGAATGAGAAAAAATAAAAAGTTTATTGATATTTTTCAACAATATATTACGTATTCACGTAATATTTATGGTACCAACGTTAAAGTTGTTTTTGATGGATACAATAATAACTAAAGCGTCTGAGAGAAATCGTAGATATAAAAGTAATACATCAATCGATCATTTTTTTGAAGAAGACATGCCTCTTAATACAACTAAAGAGAATTTTTTAGGAAACAGTACATTTAAAAAAGGGATTTTTAATCTTCTCTGCAAAAAGTTGGCCGAAAATAATATTGAGTGGAGTCAATCAGAAAGTGATGCAGATCGTTTAATTGTACAATCAGCTCGTGATTGTTCCTTCCTTGATGTAGTGTTGTAGCAGAGGACATTGATGTGGTAATGATATTGATGGCTTTTGCTCCTAATTATAAAGAAATATTTTTCTTGAAACCTGTCAAAAATAATGTCTTACAACGAGTATACTCTACTGAAACCATGTTAATGAAATTTTCAAGTATTACCAAAAATCATATCTTTTTCATTCATACATTCACTGGTTATGATATAACTGCTTTTTATAATAAAGGAAAAAATAGTTCTATCAAAATTTTTAATAGTGATCAGAAATTACGTGTAGCAGCCTTTATGGTTCAAGAACAACAAGAAGAGATACTTTTTGATGGAGGTACTTATTGTATTCTCACCATGTATGGTGCTAAAACTGCCAATAGCTTGAATGAATTGCGATAAAAGCGTTTTATAACATTAGCTTCAAAACACAAGAGCGTACTCAGCTCGTTACCTCCATCATAGGATGCAGCAAAACAACATATTAAAAGAATTTACCTGCAAGTTCAACAATGAAAAAATAATGCTTCAATACCTCCCGAAGATTGGGGTTGGGAAATAGATCATTACTTGAAACCAATTACAACGACACAACCATAGCACCGAAGAACGTTTTAAAATTTATATTTTGCTCTTGCAAAACGGATTGCGGTTCAGCGTGTGGCTGCAGAAAAAGTGATTTGCATTGCTCACCAGCCTGCATTGTATGCAGTGGAAGTGACTGCGATAATCACCCACCACCCGATGAAGATTAAGTTTTCAATAGGCAAATTAATTGTAAAATTAAAAAATAAATAAAAAAAATTTGATAATAAATAATGAATTATTTTATTATTCAATAATAAATAATAAATAATATAAAAATAATGAAGCTGAAAACTTATTTTCTCAAATAAATTACATACATATTGTTTGAACAATAAAAATAATTATTCCCCCCTTCTGAAAGATTTCTGATTTTCAATAATATAAAAAAACTGGAATTTAAAAAAAAATTATCAAAATCGGAGCTGTTTCTGAGGACTTTCGAAGTTTGCCTGTTTTACGGCTTCATTGACGCGACTAAATATCTGAACTGTTTTTGAAACAAAGTAGCCAAACATACCCAACTGAAAAGCTTTTTTAGGAAGCTTTCTCGTTAAAAATAATAAAGAGGTAGAAGTATCCAATAGTTATTTGTATACTTAGGCCGCGAAATACCTTTTTAGCTTACCGAAAGAGAAATTATCGCCGAGGCCGCTTGCGGCCGAGGCAGGATAATCTTGAGGTAGCTAAAAAGTTTCGCGGCCATGGTATACACACTATTTTTCGTGCAATCCACAAAATTATTAAACTAGACAATAGCAAATAAAAATATTAGTGCTTTAAAATCAACAGTAATTAACAAGTCACAGCGTTGCTATGGAAAGACCATGTTCGAATATATTAAAAATATTTTGACAGTTCTTGACAGAACGCAAAATGCATTGAGATACAGGATGTCTCTTTTGAATTATCATAGTTGTTGTTACTTTTTGGTATAAGTGACGTTTGGTTTGGCGGCCGTTGCTATGGGTAACGGCCGCGAAATTAAATTTCGCGGACTGTGGTGCGTACGCGAAATACTCGCTTCGCGTGCGATTGCACGAAAAAGATATTTTTTTCACAGAATTATTGGTCATAGAAGATTATTAACTAACATTTCGAGAGAAGAAAAGTTTCAAGTATATATAAGTTATCAATATATAACTTTCTTCATAGAAATATGATTTGAGCATAATTATACCTACTGCACTTTATTTAATTCATATATTTTTCTGAAACGTTTCAATTTACCTATAATACCTATTTATCACAACATTTTAGCCATGCTTATGGTTTGTGGAAAATATGGAGATCTGTTACTGAATTCCTGAGTTTTTAAAGAACTCTAGCTTATTTACAATCATATAAGTGAAAGGCGACAGCGAAATTTTACCTTGGAGTCACAAAAAAGCAATTTTCAACAGAAAATATTTGTTAGCTTGGTCGTTGAAGCTCGGCTTTAGATTGGATACTGGTAGTTCCATATCCAGCAACTTAAAACATCTACCAACTATCTGTAGAAGAGATACAAGTTGACTAGGTACCTACTTATCAATTATACCGGTGGATGGTCACCAGATTATTATCTAGAAATAAAGATTTTCAGAAAATCTTCCTATGGTACATTAAGTTGAACTTCAAGTAGTTACATCCCAATTATCTGTAGAAATATGACTACCAGATTTCTCCGATTCGAAAGCGGTATTAAAATGTTTCAACATACAGTACACATGTATCCTCCATTCTTAAAAATGAACTCTAATATGTCAGTTATTATAGTTTCAAAGTCACAGCGAAAATAATTATATCAGATTATCTTAGCAGCTTTCAGTATACATACATAGGTCAGGTTGACATATCTGAAGTTTAACATGTTCAAAAGAAGTCGTAGGTACTAACACTACTACTCATCATGCTGGATTAAAAAAGTTTTGGTGTTAATGATCTTTTATATGTCATTGAAGGCATTCTCCATCCCAAAATAGGCATTTAAATATTTCAACTTGAGAAAAAAATCAATCTTAAAAATCAGCTTTAATCTGTCTTGACAATTGGGTTTTTGAAAAAAAAAAGATCAATTTTTTTAGTGTATTTTGAAACTTTATCATAAATTATATTAATAATCGATTCGAAAAATTGTAAAAAAATTTTTTATATTATTTATAAACAATTTAAAATTGATAAAATTTTGCAATGAATAGCTAGACTATAAACGCGCCACGATAAGTGGCCACGTTTGTTACGTCATAATGTTGAAGAAATTTTTCGATAGTCAACTGCTTCTACGAGTAAATTGGCTAAAAAATACGAAATTTAGTGCAAACAATTATTTATAATCGCTACGTTTATTAAGTCATATGTGATAAAGGATTTATAAAGACTAATTCGGATAATGTACCTGATGTATAACATCTTGTGGAACATTTAAAAACATATTTTGGGAAGTTGTTTCTGTAGTATTCGTACATAATGGTACGAAGCAAGCAGGAAAACTGTTTAGGTTCTGACATTTTCATCAGCTGTGTGATATTATAAGAAATTAACATTGTGAGGGCACACGCGCTTTTGTTTGTTCAGGAACTCTCGGCCTGTTTTCACCTATGGATTCAAAAATTTAATTTTCATTTAATATATCCTGATAATAAGAGCAAAACTAAAACTAAAAATAGTTTTATAGTACAGGAAATGAAACTCAAAAAATGACAAAACCTCGCAATTTTTTCGTCCAGCATCGATTTGAATAAAAATTTGGAATTAGGCTTATTTCACCCTCTAGTTCATTTTCTACATCGGTGAAAACTACTCCTAATTGTAAATAGTTATAAAATAACGTTTCTATATATATTTTTCCAAAATTATACATTTTAAATTGTTCAAACTTCTTTGGTGTATTGAAAATACATATATGAAGAGAACTATAGAAGGCTGAGGATCAATATTAATTTGGGGGTGGTTAGGGGGTTGTTTTCACTGATTTTTTCTAAGAAAAAAGTAGGTACCGACCTTATTTTGATCATAAGTCGCTCAATTTTTATGCTAGAAATTTTGACTTTGAATCTTTCAAACTATGCATTTAGCGAAAAAAGTTAGCCATTAACACGCCGTATCTCGGTTCGTATTGGTCAAAAACGATCAAAAAAATTATTTTGTTTTTTCTTGAAGCTACAATTTTGTTCTCCACAGTTTTTTCGATAAAATGCGTATTTTTCGAGCTATTCGCAAAAAAAACCTTTTAAAAACATCGATTTTTTCGACGAAAAACTGTAACTTTCAACCGCGAATAACGCAGAAATTATCAGTTTACGAAGAAAACGAAAAGAACATTTTTTTTTAAATTATATTTTCCATCGATTTCTATAGTTAAAATGTAGTAAAAAATATCCACCCCTGAGATGGGGTGACAACCACCCCCAAGGTTTTAGCGTACACCGGCATGATGTAGAAAATGATCCTTGGGCTATTCCCTACCCTCTGTGAAAATTTCACTTCGAAAAAATTGCCAGCCAAAATGCTTCATTTCCTGTACTATTATTATAGAATCTATACATGATCTTTCGATTTATCACAGAAATTTTTTTTTCCAAAAAATAGTTTGTTGTCAGTTATTGTCAATTTTACATAATAAAGTCTACAACTAGTTATTCCACGCCAATTCAGCTGCTTTCATTGAACATATCAGGCATAGGTTGACTGATCTCAGATTATTCTCCACATTCTCAACAACTTCTTATAAAGTTATTGTTGAAGAAAAAACTAAATAACTATCATTATTAATTCGAACATACTCATTGAAGTAAAAGTAGATGCAACTTTAATTAATGAAATTTCTTCTTGGTATAAATGATCTTTTATTGAGGGACGTTATCTGGAACATCGGTTTGCTATAAACAAAAACCTCTTCATGTGGAATGGCGTGCGTGCAGCTCTTCGCGGTTATATTTGCAATGGAAACGACTCATTATACCAAGATCCAGATAAACCGAAAGGACATCAATCTTTCCATACTTTTAACAATACTCACAACATATCCTGAGGCGTGCGGCGACGAAATTAATTTGAATAAATAAATATTTCATATTCTCCTGCGTGACTCGACGAAGCCGGTGCAAATTACACACGAGTACGACTTGCTCGAAGTATCCTTGGACGATCAACGTGCGGTTTTTCTTCACCCATCCATTGACGTTTTATTCAATCCGGTAAGCGATTGTATAGCACACGATTGAATTATTCAATCATTATAACGGATTTCTTAGTTAACTGTTATCATTATTACATATTAAATATTTTTATGGATCTACAAATGATTGGCAGTTCGTTTGGCTTTCATCACTCGTGTCAAATCTCAACCACGAGATGACATGAGCTCATTCAATTTATTTGCACTACTATTCAATTTCTGACACTGTTTCTTCATTATCCTATTACTGTCGTGGATATACCATTTTATGATTTTCAGATTTACTTTTTTATGTCTTTTTTTGTTCCATAAAAAGACATTTATCGATTCAATATATTTAATTCTTTTATTAATTCGAATACTCTAGTATGTAACCAACCTCCCTTTTAAAAGATATTTATGCCGTGGCTAGCAGGGAGATTGGTTAAACATATAAAGGTTCTGATTTGTTCACAGTAATAATAACAACTAGGTAAAATGAAAGGTATTTACTGTTCTCTTTTACATAAATTGATGAGACTTATCTTTATGTTTTAATATATATATATTCTGTCGACGTTTTCCTTGGGTGGATTGTTGACTTCTGCCCTATCTTTGTCCCAAGTTCTTGGTAGCTCCAGCTGTGGTTTGCCAAGGTGGATGTTAGTCCCAGACAAGGTGGTTTCTTTCGTAAACTCCAAATAAGGTGAATTTCAATCTTCAAACAACTTGTCTTTTAGTTCTAACCAAGGTGAACTTCGAACCCAGACCAAGTGGCTAAAATAATTCGGGGCAAATCAACATACAATCTCAAACTTAATATGTTCCAAGAATATCTGTAGGGTATCGATGGCCAATTCAAACTATCATTTAGATTTATCTCAAGCAAAGATGCTAAGAAAGACAGTATATGTTCCAACATTAAACTGAACATAAGATATGACCATGTGAAATTTGCCATCGTTAACCTACAAAAATCTTGTGTTAAATTGAGAGAATGAAACAAGCAAATGAATTAGAAATATTTTAAATTAAGAAATGTGAGATGAATATTTCAATATAGAAAGATAAATAATTTTAATATAGATAAATGAAAAAAATATGAAATGGCGGAAAAATTAAATAAGGAATTAATTCAGATTTTCAAGATAATGCATTTATACGGAATAATTATATTTCTTCTCATAACTTACCGTCTATCAGACGCCACAGATACTTAATAATCTTAATAAACTTTAATAAACTTTCAATAGATATTGAACATAATTCTAATAATCAACGATGTTTTATCTACAAGAACCATTTGCTAAAAAAGAACGATTGTTAATACGACGCTACATAGATACTCTCCTTCTTAAGACGCAGGTCATTAATCATAGAAGAACAAAAGTGACGTATCGGTTGATAGCGTGGAATCACGGTACCTATTTCAGTGTAGAATGCAGTGGCTGCGGTTACGTGGAGAATTTACACGTTACAAGTATAACATAAACTTTTGATATTCATTGCTTTTCCAAGGCACTTCGTGATGGCCTCCTTTACTCCGATCAAAATCAGATCCATAATAAAACATATAGCGTTGCAATGCATTCTCGTTTCTTCGTTAATTCTGACACTTTAGTTTACTGCACACTCTTTATTTTAATTTCCGCATTATTATCAGATGATTTCGTGGAGAGATAATCATATATTTATGATGTTTTTTGACGAAGTTGGATATAAAACGTGTCGAGATGATGCAGCGTAGGGGAGACCGGGTACAAAAGTAACGGCGCGTCGAAAGTAACAAATGCTCTGTAGGTTTGAAGAATTGTCAAAACACCACTTAGTGGTGGCGCGCCACGCACTGTCAGATCGTATGAGAGGACGCTACGTGATTTCACAAATCAAAACAAAAAAAAATTAATTTTTTGACGTTTACTTATTTAGTGTTTATGTAGTATTGAAGAGATGATATTAAGCTGAATATTTGCATATTGATACTCGATTAGATTGATTTTGCAGTGCTTAAATTCGTTTTTGTATAGCATGTTCCGTTTCAAAGTTATCTTTCATGTTCTAGCAAAAATGCTGTAGGGTACAAAAGTAACGCAGCCCTATGGGTACATAAGTAACATGTTACTTTTGTCCCCGTATTGATTTACTCTAAGTAAACTTTTTATGTGTGTGTGTTTATTTCAACAAAATGCCGCGACAACGCATAATAACCACCGCACGAATAACAACTAACATGGAAGTCTATCGAAAAGCGGCTGAAGAGCATTTTAATGATGGTGAAAAAATTAGAGCCATGGCAAAAAAAATTGAATGTCTGCCATATTACATTGCATAGATAAATAAAAAAAAATTTTCGGCGATTCTGTATTTTAAAATTTTAATGAACAAAACACCTATCTTTATAATAAAATAAAATTTCGTTCGGATGTGCATACCTTGAATGTTAGAAGTAGGGGACTGTTTACCCCCCCACAACATCGTACTGCGCTTTTCCAGAAAGGTTTTTCGTACGACATGTGCAAGACAATGAACTTTCTATTGCAGAAATTGATAGGTTGCACATCTTTGAGTAGATTTTCTGCGGAATTGAGGAGCTATTTGACTCAGAGCCCATTGCACTAATGAAGAACAAGGAGACCTAAATGATTGTAATAATATTATGTTTGGTATTATATTTTTCTTTTTGTGTATATTTTCAGTTGCTGGTTGTAAGAATATTCAATGAGTTTAAAATTTTGTTCTGATTTTAGGTTTTGTGAAAGGGTCGTATGGAAGATCAGTTGCAACTGAATACGACCCTTCTAATTGTGAACAGAATAGTTTTTTATGTAGTGTTTTTTTCTGAAATGTCCCAATCTGCTGTAGTTTTCTGTCACAATAAAATTTATTATTATTATTATATGATTTTCCAATACACTTCTTTATGTCCTGTTTCACTAAAGTCAAATCAGATCCAAAATGAAGACATCCTAATAAATCGCTGGTCGAGTATTATAATGTTTTATGAGCAATTTTTACTTTTCGCCGAAAACGACGATTGAAAAAATTGGTTCTTGTATTTTGACCGTAAAATGAAACAAGTATAATATATTGTATTTTTTATATTTGTTAGGAGCTTATAAAAGCAAACAGGTTGTAAGTTTAAATTTTAAAGTGTATCTTACCTTGAAAAGCCATTTTGAAAAAAATAAAACTTGCTGTTAGAACAAAAAAACTTTAATCAAAAGTCATAAATTTCAAAAAACGAACTATTATGTTCTAATAGAAACGAATTTTAATGTACTATTAAAAGGAATAACTAATTTTAATATAAACTTTAAAACATTATAAACTATTCAACAAAAACCGCCAAATATATTATAGTTTTACATACATTTTCTTATATTTTCTGGCGGAGATACACTATTTTTTATTCAAATAGTTCTACGTGACGTAGAAGGCTGAGGATTACTCATATCTTTGACTTTTGTGTCCCTTTTCTTTTGTTTAGATAGTGAAGAAGCAAAAACTTTCCCATCATTGTATTGTTTAAAGAACGTGGAAATAAACTGCGTATCAACAAGAGGCATAAATTTAAAGAGTTGCACAACCTTGTCGAATGGCAATAAGCATTCTTTAGAATCACTGCATGCCTTTACATGTAGTCGAGAAGCGGTGACTTTTCGTACAGATAGCTGTTTACTTAAGAAAGAAATTTCGTTGAAAGAACCAGTGTGCTGAAGTTTATATTGAAGGTGATATAAGAGTAGAATCGTCTCTTAACTGTTTTACTGAAGAAAAAGGCACGCCTTCAAAATGTAGAGTTTCAGCTGCTTTCTGATAATCTTTAAAATCAGATACTTTCATATAAAATACTTTAAATGGATTTTTCCTGTTCACCGTTGGTAACAATCTTAAAAGGCCTAAAGGGCTAAATATTTCCAGATTTCCAAGTTTTCGTTCAATTTGGCTGTGAACATCATCTATCTCCTGAATAGAACTTTGGCCGGGTTCACAAAATATTTGAGTTATAAATTCAATATTCGGATGCTCCTGGAAAAACTCTAGTAATGCCATGGACATTATTTTGAATTCCGGTTTTGTTGAACACATGAGTCAGACCACAATACAATTTTTTCAATTGAAGGAAGATCTTTTAGTACCTTTTCTAGAATACATGCCAATGCAGATGCAATATCATTCCCTTTACGTCCATGAGTACCCTCACACCATATCGCACAGTAAGCACGCTTATTAATGTTGCAGTGAGCAGTTAGATTATAAGTGTTTAGTTTTTTTGAATAGAAGAAGCATGAGATGTTAGCTTTTGGTAAAGCAAACACATTTTCCATGTCAAAGCAAATAATAGCAGTCTCCCTGTCAATATTTTCCGGATCGTGGTTCCGTTCTGACATGGTTTCTTCTTTAGAAATGCGGTGTTTTTCATAAGGTGCTTTCTCATCTTCAGTGAGATCTGAGATTTTCATTCGATATTCCAAATTACAAAACTAATGCCCGAAACGAGAATATAAGCAATACAACATACCTCCAATATATCCATTTCATACAATAGTTTAAACCACTTAATGAACAAATAACAACGAAAGTTTCACCAAATTTCAAGAGAGGTAAACACACGTGATGAAATTTATCAACATGTAAGTTATAATGTTCTAACAGCAGAAAATTCGCGCTCCTATTGGTTAACGCTGATAGAACATCATAACTCTAGGCAATTTTTAAATTTTACAGTTAGAACAATATTATATTGCGTTTAAATCCTTATACGTGTATAAAAGTCAGCAGGAGTCTTATTTGATAGAAAAATATGCCACCGGGAAGTTTAAATCTGCCTTTAACTCGTTTCGCGGCAAAAGTGTTGATAGAACATTATAATACTCGACCAACGAAATGTTGTGAATTTCATGATTTCATGATTTTCAGATATACTTCTTTACGTCCTCTTTTACTCGTGTTAAATTTGTTAAAGAAGAAGACATTTATTTATTCAATATATTTTAATTAGGGTTCCGTACCCGAAGTGTAAAAACGGGACCCTAAAACTAAGACTTCGCTGTCTGATGTCCATCCGTCTTTCTGTCACCAGGCTGTATTTCAAGAACCGCGTAGGCTAGACAGTTGTAATTTTCACAAATTATGTATTTCTGTTGCCGCTAAAACAACAAATACTAAAAATAAAATAAAATATATATTTAAGGAGGGCTCAAATACAATAATAATCGATATTTTTGCCCTTTTTTGCACGATATCAATAATGACAGCAGATAGGCACTTCAATATTCACAAAATACTCAGTTGTATTTTTACTTTAATAATAAATAATAAAATTAAAATAAAATGAATATTTAAGGGCGGCATAGTCAATGGTACGGAACCTCTCGTGCGCGAGTCCAACTAGCACTTGGCGGATTAATTTTTTTATTAATTCGGATACTGTAGTATAATATAAACTTTTAATATTTATTTCTTTACTATCCTCAGATAATTTCGTGAAAGTACTTTCATATGCTTTTCCAAGGCACTTCGTTATGGCCACCTTTACTCCGATCAAATCAGATCCATAATAAAACATATAGTGATGCAATGTATTCTTGTTCCTTCGTTAATTCTAACCCTGTAGTTTGCTGTAAACTCTCTATTTTAATTTTCGCATTTTTCTCAGATGATGTCATGGATGTACAATCATATGGTTTTCCAATACACTTCTTTATGTCCTCTTTTACTCAAGTCAAATCAGATCCAAAATGAAGACATATATTGATGCAATGTTTTCTCATTTCATTATTTATTCTGACAGTGAAGTTATATAAACTCTCTATTTTCATTTCTTTGCTATACTCAAATGATGAAGATATAGAATCAAATGCTTTTCTGAGCCACTTCGTTATGGACTCTTTTCTCGAATCAAAAATGATCCAAAATAGGGACCTACATTGTAGCAATGTATTCTACTTTCTTTATTGATTCTGACACTGTAGTTCGATATAAACTCTATATTTTCATTTCTTTGCTATCTTCAGATGATGTCGTGGATAGACAATCGAATGCTGTTCCAAGCAACTTCGTTATGGCCTCTTTTTCTAGGGTCAAACCATATCCAAAATGAATACATACATTGTTGTAATGTATTCTCATTTCTTCATTAATTCTGACACTATACTTTGATTTAAACTATCAAATTTCTCGTTTCTTTGTTATTCTCAGATGATGTGCATATAATATCGAATGCTTTTCAAAGCCCCGTCTTTATGGCTTTCTTTTCTCGATTCAAATCAGGTGCAAAATGAAGAAATATATTGTTGCAATGTATTCTCAATTTTTTGTTAATTCTGAAACTGTAGTTTAATATATTTTCTCGTTTTTTATTTTTTTGTTATACCCCAGATCATGTGGATATACAATAAAATACTTTTCCAATCACTCCGTTATGTCCACCTTTTCTCGAGTCAAATCAACTCCAAAATGGAAACATATAGGTATTGTTGCAATGTATTCTCATTTCTTTATAGATTCTGATACTGGTTTGATATAAATTCTCTATTTTTATTTTTCATTATCCATCAGATGATTTCGTGGATATACATATAATGGCCCCCTCCACTCGAGTCAAATCAAATGCATGAAAAAACATGAGTTGATTCAATAGATTTTCATCATTATAATAATTCTGACACTGTATAACGTAATAAACCTGTTAATTTTGCTCTCTAGATTGATTTTTTTATGATATAATTACTCCGTTAGTTATAAAATTCCATAAAGAAAAGTTAAGTCTAATTAATGACGAAATTTTCTCATGAAAAACTATCGAAAAAATTGAAATAACTACCGTCAGATATATCACGAACAAGAACAATTATCCACAATTTTCTTTAATGATTCCTCCGTGCCTCTAGTCGTGGTATTATGAAGTCAAAGTGATTGTAATTATCAGCTTTTCTGCTCTTCGCCAATTGAAATAAAAAACAATATGACTTGCGTGTGAAGCAAATAGAGTTATTTTCTTCCACCTCGAGTGACAAAGGATGATACTCATTATATTTGATGGAATATAATTTGTTTCGATGTTTGAAAACTGTGTAATCATCAGCTGTTCATCACAAATAAATCGAACAGTGCAACGCAGTTTATTTTCACTTTGGTCAAACACTCGGTTTCTGATGAGGCGGTACCTGTACGCCAATGACTATAGTAAAATTGACATGTTAATACATTTGAAAGTCATAGCGTTGGATAGGTCTTGGCAAGACATTTATAATGATGTGGTACACTTGGAGGTCCAAACCTTCTCTGGAGCAGGAGAGCCCTCCAAAGAGCCGAATTAAAGTTTTTGGGGCCTATAGGCTGAGAAGAAATTACCTAATGAATTTTCTTCAAAAATATTTTCACATATTGATATGTATATCTTATACTTTACTCTATTAATTCGGAATGTGCAATATATTAGTCTATTCTTCCAGACTCAGGCTAAAGAGCGCACTGTGATTACTACGCTGATACTAGTAGAATATATTTATAAATAGGGGAATGAGGGGCATAACCGCATAGCGGGGTAGAACCGTACACCCCCTCTACTTTCTAAAAGCGCCACCTGTCGGCACTAACTCGTTTCGCGCTTTTCTCTTGACCTTATCGACACATGGCAAACGGTTTTTAAAGGTAATGCGTGCGGTGATTTATAGTGCAATTGTTTTGTCATCCAATTTAAGGTACGTGATCTTATTTTACCTACTTTTCGGTTAGCCAATACTTTACTATGTGTATTATTTTTAATTTTTTTGTATGGCGTTCGGTGTAGACTAACTTTTATGCTTCCTAAATAAGCCTTAAGTGTGATTCTACAATTTTCTATTTTTGGGTTATGTTGGATTGTTTACTTGATCTACCTTCGGGGCAAAATCAGACAGGGCATAATCGGACGCTATCCGGTTTTACCCCACGCAGTCGGTTTTGCCCCTCGATTAATTATTACGTTCTTTCTAGAAAAAATGGTAAGAACATATAAAAGAAAAACGGAACGCCAAGGTTGGACGAACGAGTCTATGCAGGATGCCATTGAAGCAGCTATCTCTGGAATAATGGGGTACTAGAAAGCTGCTGATTCGTTTGGTGTGCCTCGATCTACGTTGGTGGATAGAGTAAAAAAGCAAAAATCTGGTGCTTCAGTCGAAGCTGCAGCAAGAAAAGGTTACCTAATTTTTTTTTTACTTACTTATTTACTGAATTTGATAAAATTAACTTTGAGAGACTAATCTATCTTTTTTTTCAGGAATGGGTCATTTTAAGTGTGTCTTTACAAAGGAGCAAGAAGACGAGTTGGTAGCATATGTCAAAGATATGGAACTGCGACTTTTTAGCTTAACAACGACAGAATTAAGACGACTGGCTTATCAGTTAGCCACAAGAAACAAATTGCAGCACAACTTCAATACCCAAAAACAACTTGCGGGCTCAGACTGGTTGAAAGGTTTTTTCTTAAGACATCCAGATTTGTCATTAAAGAAACCAGATGCAACTTCTGCTGCAAGAGCCATGGGGTTTAATGAAGTTTCTGTTGGTAAATTTTTCGATTTGTTAGAAATTCTTATGGATCGATATAAGTTTCAAGCGAGTAACATTTACAATGTTGATGAAGTTGGACTTACCACCGTACCGAAAACCCAATCAAAGGTTATTGCCTTAAAAGGCAGAAGGCAAGTAAGCACCCTAACTTCAGCTGAAAGGGGTCAGTTAGTGACAGTAGAGCTGTGCATGTCTGCTGAAGGGCACTATATTCCTCCGCTTCTTGTGTTCCCAAGAGTCAGAATGAAGGGCGAACTTTTAACTGGAGCTCCACATGGAAAAATCGCAGCATGCCAACGAAATGGATGGATGCAAACAGAAATTTTTGTCTAATGGCTAGAACATTTAATCGAATATGTGGTTTTGCCCCCGATGACATCCGCTTTTGCCCCATGGTATGGGGCACAACCGGATTTTGCATACTTTATGTTATTTTTCTAATATTTCAAAATGTATTAGGTTTTTATTTTTATATATTACGCCCTAGTTTCATAAGGCATTGCAAAGTTTATTCCAATAAAAAAAGTAAAACAAAATGTATTACACGTTTTATAATTTCAATTTTTCCTTAGATATACGGTTATGCCCCTCCTTTCCCTAATTTAATGCTCAATACTAACTCAATACTATTTGGTTCACTAAATTCCAACTTTTCAATATTTATTTTCAGCAAAATCTTCAATTATATTTCTAACGTCAATTTTCCTCAAAATATCGATTTTCGTGCTGAGTATGGTTCGATCATTCAATTTTGCATCGTAGTACATATTCTTTTAAGAATTTCCTCTCTACAAATTTCAATTTTGGTATGGGGACCCTTGAGTGCTTGGAGCCTATAGGATGCAGCCTACTCCAGCCTATTGGTAAATCCGGCCTGACAAGGGTCAGCCCAAGGGCCTGAAAACCTACTTTTATTGATACTTTTCAGTAAAATATTGTGAATTTTGTCAAGACATAACCCAGAGAGTAGAAACTAAGACATATGAGCTCCTCATGTATTGCCCTAAAATCCCACTGCTTAGCCCACCTAAAGTGTCGCCTTCTTGATCAAATAGACCATTGCAAATTAGTCATTTGGTCAGTCAGCATCTGGAGAAGAAATAGAACTTTGAAACGTGCGCCATACATTATAATCGAAATATTTGTAAAAATTATTATCAATAGTGTTTCGTTGTATAATTATACTTAACAAGTGTAAGTGAAAATAATTCCATTTATATGCAATATATGACAAACTTTGTTATTCTTGTTACAACACATTTGTAATGAGAATTTTAAATCTTCAAATAAATATTTTTTACCTAAAAGTAGGGAAGTATTTTTTTCCATAGCAATTTGTGTTGTTTCTGAAAGCGGTTTTGTGGCTATTAGATCATGTCATAAACTAAACTGAAGATTGAACATTCAAATCTATAGAACAACTAGAAGAAGTCACATCTCGGTGTGAACGAAGATTTAAAGGGGATGATTATCCAATTTTCATAAGACTTCAAGCTATTCCTCATTTGGAACAACGTTAGAATCTTATTATGTATTTGCATTTTAAGTATTGCACTCAAAAACCTATACAGGTTCTAATAATGCACAGTGAAAATACTTGGACCAAGTGTGTTTTATATAGAATGATGAATTTCACATTTTCTCTCTATGGTTTCCGTTTTGAATTGAATCAGAAACATATATGTCCTACTCTAGTTAAGGGGCGTCTATTAATTACGTGAGGTGTTTAGGGGGGGGGGTGTTAGTCGAGCAAACTCTGACTCAATCTCATCGAATATCACGTAATTTTTTTTTACAAAATTGTGAGAAAACTGGATTAACTTAAGTAAAAAATGTTTCTCCACTAAAATATATCTAAATCATATATAAAATCATTCATCGCGGTTTAATTATGTACTGATGGAAGAATTTATTAACTATAAATAAATTCATGTGGTTGGAAACAAGTTATTCATTTATTAACAAGTATTTTTCAAACATTAACTATTAATTTAAAAAAATACGCTACGATGTGACGATTATTCATAAAAAATAATGCCATATCTTTTTATAATAAACATACGACGCACTAATGACCCTTACTGAAAACAAAATTCTGTATTACTTACAACCATTTTTTTATTATTAATTTTATTTTCTCCACATAAAATATTACTAATTTACTTGAACTAATTATTTTTTATTGAAATTCTGGCGGAATAAAAAGGGTTAAAGTAGTAGTCACTCTTATGAAATCATACATGAGTCTCCGTGGATTGAACAAAAGTGAATATTCTTTAACAAATTTCAGTTGTTCCTATTCAAGTATTTTATTATTACATCTGATTGTGATTCTGTGCTACGCCATTAAAAATCTCAAATACTAGTCTTAATAGAAGAAATTATAAGAAAATTGTTTTTTTAAATAAATCTATGGAATCGAGCACAGTTTAACTCATTTACATAACAAATACGCATTTCGAAAAATCTCACGTGAGATTCGAGGAGGGGGGAGGGGGTCGAGCAAAATCTCACGTCATCTCACCAAGGGGGGTGGCGGTAGCGAAAAATCGCAAAAATTCTCTCATGTATAGGTAATGAATGTATGCCCCCTTACCACAAACCAATCATTATTAAGATTGAATGTACTAATTAAATTCATAATTGGTTCAAATTTTCATAATAACTAATGATGAAATGTTTATTTTCCCAACTTTTCGAATAAAATTACTTATTAATTATAACTTTATAACCATCGTTCATTTATTTCAATTTTTTTATCTAATTACTTTCAAACTTTTTTAACCTCACTTTCGAACGTTGTTAATTTATTTATTTGTGCCTGCTATTCAATACATAATATATAACGAAAGAAACTTCATTCCAACCTGGTGTGAAACGACACCTCTCGTCGTTTTTCTATTATTTTCAATCAATATTCGAGGATCCTTCCTGCCCACATCTCCGAAACTAGAAAATTCATAGGAGACGATCTCACAATAAAAGATCGATTCAATGATATCGATAGATATGATTAATCATATGAAAAACACACCTTCGCCATCTGATTTATGTATTTCATGCACACACGTATAGCTGCGAGCTTCGGCCGTTTCCATCGTAATTCCATTACAGTAATGAATTCCATCGAGAACTTTACCAAACCCGCAATTAAACATTGCCAGAAAGGAGAAAAAGATGTTCGGAGTCACGCATGATATATGAATTTCGTCTGGCGGAGCGTCTATGGAACGCAGGACGATTTATTTCTTTGTCAGCTGAAAAACGACACCGTCCTCAGCGAGCTCGTTATTAATGGCCATATCATGTAATACACGCTGTCCGCGGCAATATTTATCCCTTTATTCAATTTATAATTGATATGTTGGTTGTAATTTAATTACGGTTATGACAAGCTCACTTTAAGTTCTGTTGACTATTGACAATTTCGATGTTTAACGGACTATTTAATATTTCTAGAATAATTATATCGAATTATGGAGGAAGGTACATGATGTACCTATAAAACGTCAAAATATAATTTTATTATGTTCATTAAAACCTCACTTTATGATCTGATATGTTAGCTACCATAAATATATCACAATATGAAAGAAATTACATGCTGAAGCTATTCAACATTTTAAATATAGTGTAATTAACCTCACTTTATAATCTTTTCTCTTAGCTATTGACAATTCAAATGTTTTTGTGACAAGCTCCTGTTTACGTTCCCTTGGCTATCAAAAATTTCGACAGTTGTCATTTTCTAGAATAAATATGTCACAATAAGGAAAGAGGTATATAGGTACTTGAGCTATTAAACAGCAATATCGACAGTTGGCTCTTCCTAGGATAAATATGCCACAATATGAAAGGATGTACATACTGAAGCTATTTAACATTTTAAATTTTGTTAAATTAACGTCACTTTATAATCTGATCTCTTGACTATTGACAATAGTCATCTGACAAACTCCAGTTTACGCTCTCTTGACTATTATTAACAATGTCGACAGTTGAGTCTTTCTAGAATAAATATACCACAAAATGAGAGGGGGTACATGCTGCAGCTATTTAAAATTTTATATATAGTTTAATTAGCATCTCTCTATAATCTGATCTCTTGGCTACTGAAAATTCAAATATTTGTCTTACAAACTTCAGTTCACATTCCATTGGCAATATTTATCCCTTTATTCAATTCATAATTTATATGTTGGTTGTAATTTAATTATGGTTATGACAAGCTCACTTTGAGTTCTGTTGACTATTGACAATTTCGATGTTTAACGGACTATTTAATATTTCTAGAATAATCATATCGAATTATGGAGGGAGGTACATGATGTACCTATAAAACGTCACAATATAATTTTATTATGTTCATTAAAACCTCACTTTATGATCTGATATGTTGCCTACCATAGTATATCACAATATGAAAGACATTACATGCTGAAGCATTTTGAATATAGTGTAATTAACCTCACTTTATAATCTTATCTATTAGCTATTGACAATTCGAATGTTTCTGTGACAAACTCCAGTTTATATTCTCTTGGTTATCAAAAACTTCAACAGTTGTCATTTTCTTTAAAAAAATATGTCACAATAAGGAAAGAGGTATATAGGTACTTGAGCTATTAAACAGCAAATTCGACAGTTGGTTCTATCTAGGATAGATATGCCACAATATGAAAGGATGTACATACTGAAGCTATTTAACATTTTAAATTTTGTTAAATTAACGCCACTTTATAATCTGATCTCTTGGCTATTGACAATAGTCATTTGTCAAACTCCAGTTAACGCTCTCTTGACTATTATTAACAATTTCGACAGTTGGGTCTTTCTAGAATAAATATACCACAATGAAAGGGGGTACATGCTGTAGCTATTTAACATTTTATATATAGTTTAATTAGCATCTCTTTATTATTTGATCTCTTGGCTACTAAAAATTCAAATATTTTTCTGACAAACTCCAGTTTACATTCCATTAGCTATCAACAATTTCGATAATTGGCTTTTTCTAGTATAAATATGTCAAAGATGAAAGGAGATACATACTGAAGCTGTTTAACATTTTAAATATACTTGAATTAGCCTAACTTTGTAATCTGATCTCTTGGCAATTGACAATTCGAGTCGTTTTTTATTGACTATTGACAATTCAAATGGCTGTCAGTCTCTATGTCAAACTCCAATTTACGTTACCTTGTCTATCAACAATTTCGACAGTTGGCTATTTCTAGGATAAGTATATCATATTATGAAAGGAGGTACATTGTGAAGTTGTTTAACATTCAATATAGTTCAATTAACCTCACTGTATAGTTTTATTACTTGGCTATCGACAATTCGAGTTTTCCCGTTTCCAATTGGCTATTGATAATTCAAATTTTTGTTTGAAAAAATCCAGTTTACTCTCCTTTAGCTATGATTAATTTCAATAATTGGATCTTCATGGGAAAAGTATATCACAATATGAAAGGAATTACATGCTGAAGCTATTCAAAATTACCTCACTTCATAATCTAATCTTTTGGATATTGACAATTCATGTATTTACGGATTCTCTTGGATAATGACATTTCAAATGATTGTCTGACAAACTCTATGGAGATATATGCTACAGTTATTCAACATTCTACGTATAATTTAATTGGATTTATTTTCAACTCATTTTATATATTGGCTACTGACAAACTAAATATTGGTGTTATCTTGGCTATAAATAATTTCGATTTTTGAAAGACAATCGGATCTTTCTAGAGTAAATATGCCACTCTATAAAGATTGTTAATACAGCACCTATTTAAAATTTTAAATATAATATAATTGAGATTAATGTCGCTTGATAATCTTTTTGGCTTGTAATAATCTAAATACTTAAGTTGTCTTGAATATCAGAAAATTCGTTGTTATTCGAACAACTCAACATTTCTAAAATGATAATTTTCACATCACTAGATGTCTCTAGAATAAATATGTGACACTTCGAAGGAGGATGCATGCCGATAACAATCAGTTTTTTAAATATAATTCAATTACTTAGAACAATCTCTCTCAATTTTCTCTATACTATTCATCCGTTAGTTCAGTGTTTCCCAAAGTGTGGGTAGCGACCCGGCACCGGGTCGTTAAAAACACATAGCATATATGTAGAACTTTACCGGTCGCTACCGCGTTCTGCAAATAATTTTTTTTTTCATAAGGTGGGTCGCAAAAAATTTTAAACCCTCGTACCTAGCTGTGGTCAAAAAAGTTTGGGAAACGCTGGTTTAGTTTATATTTATTTGTGTCTTTCATCATAAGACTCACATTATTTATGTTTATCTTTTAAAGGTAATAAAAATCGATTTTCTGCTGCTATTGCATCTTGATTTTTTTGTTGTGCGTATAATACTGAATTACTACTTCTCAGTTAATTGAGAAATTCCTTACTTCAATTATAGATGAACGTGACAAAGAGAAAAGTGCAATTTGGTATTGGTGTATTCATATCTATATATGATTATAACATTTTTTAACCAATTAAATTATCATTTTGATGACTGTTTAAAAATATCAATTTAATTTAATTATAAATAATAATTGGGTATATTTCCGTGAATATGTATGTTCATGTAGATATTTGAAATTTTGTTTCACTTGCATTTTCTACAGTCAAGTCAATTTTTTGATTCAATACTCACAACATGTTTTTCTATATGTGCCAAATGTATTGTTGCAATGAAAGATTTTATGAATTTCGAAATATTTCGAATATTTTTTTCTAAAATGTGAATGCCAATGAAGTCGTACACGTAATTATACTGCACTATTGTACACTTCAATTCCACGTGAAACTCTAACACAAATTGGTCCTAGTTTAGGGGTTATAAACTCACGTGGTAATATCTAAGGCAAAATTGGTGGCCACTTGTTATTCAAACACATATTTCATCACCAATTTAACTCTCTCAAACTGAATTATTTCAATTATTTTCTTATTATTCCCTAACATGAAACATATATTTTGAGTTTTATTCCTGAGCACTGTATTTACGAATACTTCGCTTTCTGTCATGTGAAACCTTCATTTATGCCTGGAATTAACAATTTAGATTTTATCTGGCCTAATATTTCTAGGTTTCTTATCGTTTATTCTTTATGCATTAAAAAATCGTATATATAGGTTTAATGTCCTCGGATTCGTGATAAGAAGAGAGAACATTAACATATTTCCTAAAATAACTGAACAATTTCCAAATTTTCCACATTTTCCAAGATCATAATCTGTGGTAAATTTGCCTAATATTCCTGAACATCGAAATACAAAATTAGTAAGGTTCAATCACTCCGAAAAAATTGGAGATTCTAAAAACTTCATGGAATTCGACGTAGTACTTTTTTCGTAATGTGATTACAATAATTAGATTGCTTATATTTCAATTCAGTTTTTTCCAATTTGTGAGGTTATCTGGAATTCTCCTTGAGCCGACAATTTTTTCCTAACAAAATGAACTCAAAGTTTCTATATAATGAAAATAACTGAACCACTTCAAGAGATTTGCGGCAGATTATATTTTTGAGAAGGGAAATTATGAGGACTAGTATTTTGAAAAAATTAGTATATTTTGGAACCAGTTTATATTATTTTGGATTGATAAGTTTCGTGAATATTCCGCTTTCAAACATTAATTTTAACTTCAACTAAAAATATAATTCAACAAATTGCCAACTCAATGATAACTATAACCTCGAAATAATAGACCACATGATAGATAAAAAAGAAGAAAAGATAAAAAGATTTTCAAAAATTCGATTAGCCAAGTGTGTCCCCTCGGAGATAATATCAAATATAACATCCTAACTCACATCAGCTAGTTCAAAAAAAAAAAAAATATATATATATAATATATATATATATATATATATATATATATATATATATATATATATATATATATATATATATATATATATATATATATATATATATATACATATATATATATATATATATATATATATATATATATATATATATATATATATATATTATATATATATATATATATATATATATATATATATATATATATATATATATATATATATATATATATATATATATATATATATATATATCAGGAGTGTTTAAAATTAATTGTGGTGATTGTGATAGTTTTTACATTGGTAGAGCTTTTAGAAGCTATCAGACCAGAATATCAGAACACAAAAGTAGCTTTGTTTATCAAAAGTCAGAGTAATATTATGCACACCATGTAGTACAAGAAAATCACATACTCAACTTCGACTTTAAAATATGAAAAGCTGAAAGTAAGGGAATTAAACTAAATTTCCTAGAATCATTATAGAATAATAAATACAAACATTCAGTTCTATTATTGTACAGCCAATTTGATCATACTAAAAGCCCCCTTCTTAATCTTTTCAAAATTACATAACTACCGGACTAGCAGTTTAGAATGTAATTTCCTCTCTTACTATAATTATTTGTAGAGGCCTCGGTAGACCAGCGATAAGGTGAACCGCCTTATACAGTTTGTAAACCGAGGATTGTGGGTTCGAGTCCCACCTTGCTCTTGGGTGTTGTGTATGTCCAGAATTTAGTGGTTATAGATTTAAGAGAAATTGTTGGGTAATGTGCATCGTTCACAAGCCCATTGGCCGTTCGGAACTGGCGTTAAACTGTAGGTCCCTCGAGTTAAAAAAAAAATTATTATTTGTAACCATATTTTTTTACTCTTTCTTCCAATTTTGTTATTTACTTAGTTTCTGTATTGTATATATCCGAGAAATGTAATCATTTCGCACTCAGCATCTGAAGAAGGTACGAAACGTACGAATTTTGTCCAATAAACGTGTAAATTGTTGTTTTTAACCATTGTTTTAATTAATTTATGTTATCTGATCATATGTGATGTCTACTATGAAAACTCTTACATTCTTTTAATTTCGAACAGTTACCTCATCAAATTTCATCATGTTTATTGAATTGAAAAATGAACATGAGAAGCTGTATACCACGTGGTGCAATTAAAACAGTCCACCTGGAATATTTTTAATGGTAGTTGTTTTTCTGGAAAACCTGAGAGATATTTTGATTGCAGAATCATGGATGTAAATTGATCCCCCTAAACATGGCAACACATAAAAGAATTACACAGGGTATCAAGTGGCTCATCATTTTAAGATAAAAATAATCGTACAAAACATACTACTAAAATTTTGATCTACGTTCAAATGAATATGAAAATTTTGTTGGAAATATCGGTAAAACAGAAGAAATACTTTTCTCATTTATAACGTAAGGTATAAAAGGCTCTGAACGTACGAATATTAATTAGAGTTTGGAGTATAAAATGCAAAAAATAACATTATATTTTCGAAAAAGTAGGTAGGTACATATTTGAAAATTTGATCAAATATCTAAATTTTCGAATATTTGAAACTATTTGGAGTTCAAACTATTGAATCAAAATAAAAATGTTGTTAGAGGTGATGGAAAATTAAAATAAAGGGTTGATGAATTTTGTCCATTTTGGATATTATCATCATACCTTTCTCATCTATCTCTTGTCAGAAAATTTTTACCAATTCTCATTCCAAAAATTTTGATTCAGGTAAAAAAGTTTCTACTATAAATGGTATCCCACACTCTAATTGAAATGAATAATGTTATTATGAATAAGGGTAGGTACACGTAGAATGGTTACAATTTGCACGCAAAATTTGCATTCTATATCGACTCCCAGGAGGCGAATAAGATCTGCAAGGGGTCGATAACAGCGTCGATTGAACTCTATGAGATGTAAAAGGAGGTCCACGATAGTGAACCTCATTTAAACTGATGGTGGTTTTAATTTTGGCATTCCATGAATGGAATAATTCACATAGAACATACATATTTATAGTTTAGTTTTCACTTAAATGTTCTTTAATCACTCCGGTACCAAAAGTCAAAAATTCTAAGAAAGTGGTCGATATGAGACCTATTAATACATTGCCTACCATTGAAAAAATATTAGAAAAAGTAGTTTACGAACAGCTGAAAGAATTTATAAAAGAAAACGACATACTGGTTAACGAACAGGCTGGTTTTCGTGAATCATACTCAACTGAGACCGCCTTGCAGTTACTTTAAGACAAGTGGAAAACTGGCTTAGATGAGGGTAAGGTCATATTATTAATAGTGTTTCTCGATATCAAGCGTGCATTTGAAACAATTGATGGAGGAAGGTTAATTCAAAAACTTAAAGAATATGGAATAAATGCGGATGTCATTGCATGGTTGGAAAATTATCTCACAAACAGAAAACAAAAGACCAAGTTTAATGGATGTACATCTCAGCCAAAAATGAACAATATCGGTGTACCACAGGGCAGTATATTAGGGCCGATCCTTTTTATTTTATATATTAATGATATAGTAAACACGCTCAAGCACTGTAAGATTCAACTTTTTGCTGATGATACTCTTATTTACATTATATGTAACTCAGTAGAAGAAGCAGTAAAACTTATAAACAATGATTTTTCAAAATTAAGTGATTGGTTACAGATGAATGTCTTCAAGTTAAATGCAAAAAAACAAAAGCTATGTTAATGGGAAAAAATTCCTATCTGAATGTATTTAAGGAACAAAATCTCAAAATAAAAATAAATGGTGATGATATTGACATAGTTGAAAAAAAAAAGTATTTGGGAGTCAGCATCGATAATAGATTAACTTTGAAGCGTCATGTCAGTGAAGTAATCGAAAAAATTGCAGTGAAAACTGGCTATTTTAACAGAGTTTCGAAACGTTTAGATATTGCAACAAAAATTCTACTCTTTGATTCTTCCATATCATCAATACTGCCCTAGCTTTTTATACTATGCATCTGCATCTGATTTGGACAAACTTCAACGTTTACAAAATAGAGCAATGCGCACAATTCTAGTGGGAAACCGCTATACACCAGTTTTTAATATGTTGTTCGTACTTAGGTGGCTAGACGTCCGAAAGTTGCTTAAATTTAATGTTATGGTATTTATATTCAAATCGAAAATTGGTTTACATCCGACAGTTATCCAAGATTTAGCCTCATTCAATAAAGATATTCATCAATATGATACCAGAAACAAACATGACTTCCATCTTAAAAGGGCAGGCTCAAGATCATATTCCTCCATATTCCATCAAGGACTATCCGAGTTCAACGAACTACCGTCAGCTGTAATACTAAAATCAACTGTAAATTGTTTTAAAACTGCTTTAAAAAAATTATATCTACAAAATTTAAATTTAAAATAGTCTTATTTCAAACTTATATATTTTAAATGTATATTGTCATATATGTATTGTATATTTTATATTGTAGCTGTTAGCTAAATAAATCTTCTTTATTATTATTATTATTATTATTAAAAAGCAACAAACTGATCGATAGAATAGTACAGTTATTCCAGTAACTTTATACATCACAGCATGCGTCAAATTCGGTAGTTCTGATTTTTTGCAGACTTGTTTATGATATTGGCCTTATGAATAACCCAAGTTTGTGACCTCGAGCGCCGAACGCAACTTTGTCAAAAATCGAAAAAAACGCGAACTGTGTTTTTTCAAATGTTGGCGATTATAACCCCAAAAGACTAGTTTTTGTGACCATTTTTTCAATACGTTTTCAAAGAAGACTAAATTTGCTATAATATGATACTAAAATCTGTAGACCCAATACTTTCCGATATCGATCCTTCCAAAGTTTATCATTTTTTTCGAACTTCGCAATTTTTTGCGATTCTGTCGTTCTGAATGATTTTTGACCCTGATTATGCTATCGAAGCCCTGTACTTTTATGATGGGATGTTAAAAAAGAAAATGAGAAGTATGAACGATGATGTTTAAGCTATGCAATGAATAATGAAGCAAAAAAGATAAATAATACAACAAAAGTTAAGAAGTTTATTTGTTAGGAAATGGAGTAATATTCAAAATTAAAAAATTCAATTAATTTGGCCCTCTTGGGAGGTCCCGGTTGAGGTTCGTCCGTATCTGTATCGATGTATTGGGATGGCATATCCCAATCATCGGATGGTGATGAATCGTCAACGTCTTGTGCCCACAAGTCATCTTCCACTTCGACATCGGACAGATCGTCACCTTCTGGGATATCCACTACTGCAACATCAGTTATATTGTCACAAGAGGCCCCGCTGCAGTGCCTGCAGACTGATGAGCATTTTAATCCTGTCTTTCTACAGCTGCAGGTGTTCGCACAACCCTTTGTGCAGTCGCAAGAAATTATCCGCAAGAGGTGTTGTGGGGCTGCATCTCTGGTCATCATTTTGAAGTTGGAGCCATGTGGCGTGGATATCCACCCCCACGAGAGGCGCACTTGACCTTCACTTAAAGTCTTCTTACATATAAAATACAAACCCACGCTGGGACTGGGATCAGACATTTTGAGATTTCAACTGTCACTCACGTTAATGGCAGTCAACGTGATAAACTTGAAAAATTATAAACTTTGAAAGAATTAATCTCGGAAAGTATTGGATCTAAAGAGACAAGTTTAGTATCATATTGTAGAAAATTTAGTCTTCTTCAAAAACGAGTTTAAAATTTTTTTTCAAAAACTAGTCCTTTACGGTTATTACGGAATTTGAAAAAATATCGATTTTTTCGCGGTTTTTTCGATTTTTGACAAAGTTGCGTTCGGCGCTCGAGGTCACAAACTTGGATTATTCATCTTAAACAAGTCTGCAAAAAATCAGAACTTTCGGATTTGACGCATACTACCCCATCATACTTTCAGGTGACGAAGTTACTGAATCAAGTTTTGTATATAGAAATTTATTTTCGCAATATATTAGTAGCGAAGCAGGGATTTTATAGTACACTCTTTCATTCTGTTTATTATAACCAATTAGGTACCTACACATTATTTAAATTAAATTTAATTACATAGTAGTTCAGTTAGTTATGTCATGAAATTGTGTAGAACCTACCCAAGTAACAATTTGAAGACAGTTTCTATTTATTTAGGTTTTAAAAATGCTTTAATACGTTCAATAAATCGACATAGGATTTAAAGTAACCTTGAGATAAACTAAAAGTTCTTAATGGCCACTTTTTCTTTAACAAAGAATTTAATGCACTCTTTAAATCAAAATAAAAAGACTATTTGCTCTTAATGTCCTATTGATCTTATACTGGTTTTATGTTACTCTTAAGATTGGCTATTTTAAAACTAATTTGCTATTATTAAGAATTAAATAGCAAATTGGTTTTAAAACAATCCGTTCTGGGACAAATAGTTTTAATGCAGTTTTATGGAGAACCCTTGTTGTATTCTTTAAAACACAATAGAAAAACTATTTTATCCTAAGACAATACATTCAATATACCACATTAAATCCAAAAACATAATTTTTACCTTTTAAAGTGTACATTAAGAGTATTATTAAGTTTAAAGGTTTTAATTTAGTCAATTTGGTTAAAAGAAATAACTTTTGGTCTTTAGACGACTTCATTAAAACTAATTAAATATCCCCTCCACATTCAGATGAAAGTGGAGGGGATATAACTGAGAGAAGCTCTTCTCAACCAGTGCACGAAAACCATAGTGCAATTGAAACTAGCGTTACTTATAAAGAGTGTCCTTTCACTTCATCTTTCAATCCGTTTGATTATGAAAGCAATGCCTGGGAATTACAGGAAGAAATCTACGAAAACGACGATCAAATTCAAAATAAATTACATGAGCCAAGGCACTGTTAAACAATAATACAACTCATTAATAAACGATTTCCAAAGACTATTCTTGAGCAAGATCCGCGAAAAAATTTTTTTTTAGGTTAGGATTCCATTTGAGCGCAAGACCACAATTTGAACATATTAAAGCATATTGGTTTTGAAAGGAAACGTAAACAGACTCCTGTGGGAGTGATTGGATTTATAGTGGTAAATAAAAGGCTGTTTTAAATCTTGTGAGATTTGAAACATTTAATAAATGAAAAATTAGTTTTAATCAAGATCACGCCATGTTTAACTGCAATAAAGACGCCGCCATTTTGGACTTTTTCAATAGTAAACGAAAATAATATTATTATTCAAATAATTGCGTCTTGTATCTTGTTAAAAAACTGAAGAACGGTATGTCGAAATATGCCATTTGATTAAAAAATGCATTTAGATCCTTAGATGCAAAATGAAATTTGATGATATTTTTTCAGTATTTTTCAAATATGGGAAAAATACTTTAAATGAGTGGTGCTCGAGTTATGTTGAAGTATTTTATTACTTTTTATCAGAAAAGTGCCATTCGTTGATGAATTTTTCACCATAATAGGTTGCTTTCGAATATTATTTTATGATATGCTTAGCATAAGTATGCGGTTTAAAATATTATCACTCTGCCGGTCATCATACAAACTCAAAAGTTGTCGAGTGTTAGTAAACAAAATAAAACTCTTTTAGGATTCATTAATTATTTTTAAGTTAATTTAGTCCGCGTTGAATACATTTAGAGAGTAAAATGTCAGATAATAAGTTTTAATTTATGTATTTGAAGTTGCCTTGAAGAACCCTTTAAGAATATAGAATTAAAACTTAATGGTTTTAATACAGTTTTGAAATTTAGTCTTGAAGGCCTTTTTAGGATGGGCCCTTTTTGGCTAGAAGCTGCTTTATGATGGTCTCAGGGATGTCCTGAAGATCACTTGATTTTATTCGAAATTTTATTGTATAGTTTTAAAGCGATCTTGAAGATCGGAATAAGAGCATTGATGTTACTTGGGTAGGTTATTCGCTTTGTGGCCGCAATATGCTTTGAACTTGTTATTTTATGTGACCGACACTAAATTTTAATTTGGTTCAATTTCATTCGAGTTAAATTAATAAACAATGAAACTCGAGATTTGTGTTTTTATGTTTTTCATACTACACTTCACAACGGTGAGAAATGATCTCAGATTTTCACAGCATGTGCATGTCTCAGCTAAAAAGCATTGACCAGTTTCGCCATTAAATCCATCTCAAGTGAATTAGATACGGCATCTACAAGAATTGCCTATTTTGTATTGTTAGAATCTCATCTTGGTTATGGTCTTCCCTTCAGGGGTTCATGTAATTCTTCACAACTTGATACCATTCTCAAATTGCAGAAGAGAGCAATTCGTTACATGTATGTTCTGAAAAGTAGGGCTCATCGCAAACCTTATTTCGAGAAAAATAAAATTTTAACGCTTCCTGCTTTACATTTACTTGAATCTGTGTGCTTGATTCATAAGTATTCTCATGCCGTACTCTTGGTGCCACAGCATGGGTATTCCACTAGATCTGCAGGACATCATGTTCACCTTCCTATCTTTCTCCGAATTAACAAAAAAGTTCATCATTTACAATGTTCAAAAAATTTACAATCACCTTCCAGATTAAATAAAATCTATAACTTCCTTGACCAATTTTCGGAAACAACAAAATCTTATTTTCTTGACAGGCCTTATTACTCGGTAGAGGACTACTATTCATCAGACATCAGTTTCGATTCAAAAAAAAAAACTCTTACTCGCAGTTCCATTGTTGATAATCTAAAATTTGGTAATATTTTGCATGAAAATGTGGTTTGATATGTTTTCATTTCTCAATTTTACATTGTTTAGTTCTTGGATTTTTTTGCTTAATGTGTTTCTGTTTCTATATTTTATATTGTTTAGTTGTACGCTTTGTCGATAAATTGTACAAATTCAAAGACAATGCATATTTTGATTTGATTTGAAAGTGATTAATAGTAGGTATACCAGTTGTCAAAATATATTGAAGTTGTGACTTCAATATTAGCTTAGCAGAGGGTCTAATCACGACCAAAAACATGGCAAGTGCTCTACGAGGCGAAAAAGTTTGTAGACCTCTATTCTAAAGGATTTCGTTCGTAAGTAAGGTATCTAGGTAATATCCAATGAGAATTGAGATAATTTGAAAATTCTATTCGAGTCCAAATATAGTTACATCCTATTCCGATATCTCCATAATATTTTATGCATCCAATCATAGATGAAAACGCTGATAAATTCTTTTAATTAAAATATTCTATTTAACGCGATAATGTAGACTTTTCCCAACGGAGTTTTATCGGCGCTAATTATTATGCAGCCTATGGAAACCCATTAATTCCCGAAAACGGTTAATCGAAAAATCACGTGACCGACGAATCCGGCTAATTAAAAAAAACACGGAGCGAGAGAGGAGCCCGAGACGCAAGATGGAGAAAACCGTCCCGGGTTTTTTCGGTGTTGTATATCTACGGAGTGACCGTTTTTATTTCGTTTTTAAATTTATGTCCGTGACCCTCACCTTGCCCACGATATCCGATCTTGCATACTAAGAGGTCGAGACTTCGGTGTAGACCAATTAAAAAATAGCTACACGGCGGGCAACTGGGACGGACCGACCAACCGTGGCCATCCGAGAAACATTGATAAATCAGCTTGACGCGAAACCTTCCACGAAAAGCGACGCGTTTACGAAAACAAGATGGCGGACACGAAAGGTACTGCACGAAATTCTGTGAAGAATTTTACAATAGGTAGTATTTTTTTAACATTCAACCAGCTCTGATTTGCTCCGTTGGAGGAAGTGAATTTGTTGAATTTTGTTCACATAACCATTATTTTTTGAATTTGCCATGTCGTTATTTGAGAAGAATGAATAAATAACTACCTTAGAAAAAAACATATAGGTATTTTATAAGAGTTTCTATTACTTATGTATATATTCATCTACACTTATCGAAGCGCTCCGCAGGAAACTTCAACTTCTTCTAGTGCAAACTTTCACCTAAACTACCTTATATATGCCTATAAGGCAGACATTGATGTGAAATCTTCACAGGGTTATTTAAATCGAAAGATTATCTTAAGTTTCTCTTCTTAGCTATTTTCGTTTTGTACTACTCAAAGAGCTCTAGTTATAAGTGACAAAAAAGATCCAAATAACATCTGTATGTGTTTCATCGTTCTAGACATTTAATCACGAATTCATGGACACCCATGAAGGTTATCACATATTATGGTTCAATTTACACACCCCTTGAAACAGCTGCATCACGCCGATTTGTGTAGTTACATACCTCATGAGATTCCTGACATAGTGTTTCATACCTTGTAGGGGAGACGGGGTACAAAAGTAACGGCGGGTCGAAATTTCTGACATTTACTATTATAATAGAAAACCTAATTTTACTTTTGTACCCCACAGCATTTTTGTTGAAACATGAAAGATAACCTTGAAACGGAACATGCTAGACAAAAACGAATTTAAGCACTGCAAAATCAATCTAATCGAGTATCTATATGCAAATATTCAAATCAATATCATCCCTTTAATACTACATAAACATTACATAAGTAAACGTCAAAAAATTCACTTTTGATTTGTGAAATCACGTAGCGTCCTCTCGCACGATCTAACAGTGCGTGGCGCGAGCGGCGGTTGAATGCAACTGAAGGTGGCACCACTGGCTATCACCTGACAGCAGCTAAGTGGTGTTTTGACAATTCTTCAAACCTACAGAGCATTTGTTACTTTCGACCCGCTGTTACTTTTGTACCCGGTCTCCCCTACTGAATCATTGAATAATCTTAATGTAGAGGTAAGTATAGGTATATATTTATGAATTCATAAAAATTGTTTGCTGGGAGCCGCTGGAAATGACAATATATACCAACATGAAAAAATTTTCGAAAATGGTGGCCTAGAAGGTCTAAGACGGATAGAAAATTTACTCCCGCACCTGACTGCCCTCCTTCGATACACTGATTTTCCTGAATTATAAATAATTCTTAAATCAAATCATTCGAAAGGAATTGTAACAATGGCTCTGAGTTTTTATCAAAAGATTTTGAAATCGCTACTTTTTCTATGAACAAAGACTAATAATGTTACAAAAATTGTTTCCTTCAATTATTTATTACGATACCTGATTATCATCAGGAATACTATTGAACAATAGATTATTTGCTAAAATTATAATAAATTCTTCACTTCAAAGTCATACGTAATATATAATACCTAATAACAATAATATATTTATATAGAGTATTTTACTAAATTATTCAAACAATTTATTGTACTTCCTTGACTTCATCATCGTTATCCTCAACTTCTACTGAATCATTTTCGTACCTTATTAATTATTTATAAATAAACTAACAACAATACGCATGTACAAATACAACTGATGCCCAAGCCTAGCATGTCAATAGTTTTAGACACAGTTTTAAGCCTTTTTCATGCGCCGGGTGTCTTCAGTGTAACGTGCGATGAAGAACTTGGTTCCAATAACAATATCCCATTGGATTGATAGAAATATCCACGTTAATTACACCGTCAGTCAACGACGACGTTTCGTTGCGAGTTAATACGTTCATTCGGAATTACATACAAAATTATCCGTTATAAGTTTCTCGCGTTAGATTAACGTATTTCCAATTACGCAAGATAAGCGACGACGTAACCGTTTAAGTAGTTGCCGATCGAAATCCCAAATAAGCACCTTTGTATAGAGAAAGGTGCCCGAGTTAATTCGCCAGCCAATAATTAATTTGATGATATACCAAACTGATTAGAGCGTTGTCGAGATTCGTTGACTGAATGTCGTGACCGACAATAATAAAATGCCAGTTATGTAGGAGCTATTTCCATTCAGATTTCCAGTATCGTTGTGGCTAAATCGACGTTTCGAAGAACGGAATCGATCGGACTATGCAATGGTAATGGTTTTTACGGTAAAGCTCGTTCTTGGAGTATATAATTATTATAGATTTCTATGCAGGCGCAGCTTGTCGGAAGCTGGTCGAGTTACTCAGATTTTAAGTAATTTTCCAAAGATCCAGATTCTATCGAGATTTTCACAATGTCTTATGAAAATCCTAGACGATATTTTGAGTGTTCAGGCCCTTCATCATCAACTGTATAAATTGTTATTCATCAGATATATATATATATATATATATATATATATATATATATATATATATATATATATATATGTATATCTATATATATATATATATATATATATATATATATATATATATATATATATATATATATATATATATATATAATAATTGAAATAATAATAATTCACTGAAACTACTGAACAGTCATGTCAATCTAATTTACAATTCAAAGTTGCATAACATGCTATCTATCACTACTAAAGAAATCGCCAATCTCTTCTACAATATACAAAGGATTTTAAATGAAATATTCTTTCAGTGGTTTCTTCAGTGCTCTTACAGACAGCGTGCTTCATGTACGTGGAAGTTTTTTATGGAGCATAATGCCCGTTGTCCGTTAATGCCTAGTATTCAACCTAGTTCTGGGTATGCCTAAATTTTTGCTGTTCCGAATGTTATATGCCTGGCTGACTACTCTGGTTTCATATGTTGTGATATTTTGTTAGACTTATAATCAGTCGAATTGCAAGTTTTGACTTAACAGTCAGTATCCTATGTTTGTCGAATAACGTTTTACAATGTATGTCACTACTTACACCTTCCAAAGTTCTTATAGCTTCTTTTTGAGCAACTGAGATTTTGAAAATATGAACAGACATACCCTATATTTCCAAACCATAAACCATTCTCGAATGGATATATATATATATATATATATATATATATATATATATATATATATATATATATATATATATATTTATATATTGATACCAGAATAAAGGTAAGTAAATTATTGAAACACCCACGAATTTTATTGATTTTTGGGACCCCCTCCATTTCCCGGGGATTTTCACATCAGATGGTCACATTTGTGGACTCCACTAAGGCTCTCACCTCTCCCGGAATTCCAGAGTTCTCCCGGAATTGAGCACTGAAAATTTGAATCTCCTGGCTTCCGGTAATAATTTAAAATAAATATTTCTCTCCCGGAATTTCAAGTTTATCAAAGTATAGTAAATGGAGCATATTTTCAATGAAAAAACCAATTACTTGGCCATTGATTTAAAGATCACTTTTGATGAAATTAATCTTCATAAAGATTTCTGTATTCTGAGGGTGGTTCAAGACAGCATTGTTACATCAAATGTATAACAGTGGATACGAGGTAGGCAAAGTTTTTCTCAACAGTCGAAAATAGAGTTGGAGATATGTTGAAGAAACTAGTTTAATTCGTTTGGTCTAAGTATACCTGTATCAAACGCTGCCTTCGAGCGTGTTTTTAGTATAGTATTTGATATATGGACAAAGGAAAGAAACCATTTGAATGAAGAACATATATCCATGCAGAAATCCTAACGTTCTTCAAGTTTGAGGCGAACTGCACTTTTCAATTCCTGACCTGCTCCTGACCATATATTCTGAAATCCGTACGGTCAAATACAAAATATTGGTTCAAAATAAAATAAAATGTTGAGAAAATTAATATTGTTTTTTTTCTCTCTCGGATTTTGACATCAGCAAAGAGGTGGCAAAGCTAGACCCCATCACCCACTACTGGTGTAACGTAAAATATTTTGCAATTTTAGATTTAGGAATTATTTAATTAAGAAAGCTTTCACAAAATTTTTCATATATTTCCATTCAATTCTCTTTTCATAAATAAACAATAAATCTAGTATTTTAGAAAATTTACAAAAAATAACAAATCAGATGAACGATAGGGTAAAGTCGGGTGAGATGGCGCAGCGGGTGAGATGGCTCGTTCAATTTATTTCGTCTATGTGCTAGTAGATGGAATGCCGGTCTTCTCTAGCTCTTCTTGCATATGTTCAGTGTACGTTGGTAAAATATCGCGACCAGTTACTACTTCAAAGAAAAAAAAATTATGTATACTATGTTTGATAAATGCTTGAAAAATTTCATCCTCTAGTTTTAGACGTTGTAAATTTTTTCTGCATGACCGTAGACTAAATTTATTTGCACCAGTATTTCAGTGAAACACTATTCTTCAAACCTGGTCTTAAAATAACGCCTGAAATGCAACCATTAATACTAAATTGGGCGCGAAGTGATACTTTCACTGGTGGGTGAGACGGCGCGAGCCATCTAACCCGCACTGTCGGGTGAGATGGAATCCAACAAGACCTATTAACAGGTTGCAATTTGGCAAACTTCTTGCTGAAGCATGGACAAAATCATGCTGTCTCCAGCTTTAGAGCGACAGGAATTTATCCCTTCAGATCTGAGGGTGTTCCAGATTATGCCTTTCTTAATGAGAATGAAGCTCCTTTACCCGAAGTAGCAGGCAATAATGCATCCAACATTACAAACAATGGTACTGTTGAACCAATATGCAATACACCTGGAAAAATCTTAGACTCAATAAGCCCTATTCCCTCCACATCCAAAGTCGAAACAATAAGGAAGCGAGGAAGACAACTAGCCGAAGTTTTGACCTCGAAGGAAAATATTTTGAAACGTAAGTTTTTATTAGAGAAAAAGTCAGAGGCAATGAAACGGAAAAATGAAAGAAAGGTGAAAAATATATCTCAAACAAAAAATCAAAAAATCCAAAAAAACAGATTTAAGTGTTTCATCAGAGAGAAGTACTTCAATTAGTGTAGATAAGGAACCGGATTCGGATACTGCAAGTGAAGACTCAGAAAGTGAGTGTGTTGGATGTGGCGAGATTTATGAACAAACAAAAAGCAGTGAAGATTGGATCGA
The DNA here is from genome assembly GCA_030704885.1 of Cynegetis impunctata. Taxonomy (NCBI): domain Eukaryota; kingdom Metazoa; phylum Arthropoda; class Insecta; order Coleoptera; family Coccinellidae; genus Cynegetis; species Cynegetis impunctata. The sequence goes on from JARQZK010000751.1 coordinate 778,876, forward strand.
GTGCATAGTGTCGACAATGGTTACACGAAGGCTGCACGAGTTTCACAAATAAGTGTCTTCGCAGTGGAAAACGCAAATAAGATAATATTTTTCAGTTGAACACTTATTTTATGTTTATTTTATTTTGAATTAAAATTTATTTTCCGTTCTAAAGACGTATGATTTATTTCCAGTGGTTAGGTGAAAAAACTGTATATGCGCCATGTCACCCGCATGAATATCTTATTACTTTCTTAGTGCGCCATAATACCCGCCCTCGGTGGGAGAGATGGCTCATTAGGCCTTTTTCTATAAAAATTTCTCACTTGGCGAAAAAAACATTTTTCGTCTTATTTCATATATTTTTGTTTACTTCTATTCAATATCCTTATTTTGTAAAATATTCGTTTTACTCATATGTTATTTAGTGCTCTTTCCACCGTTTCAAAAAAAGGTGGGCCAACTCACCCGACTTTACCCTATAAGATTCAATCATCTTGTGTTCAAGTAGGTAGGTAGGTACTTTGAATACATGCTTGCTTCATATAGTTTGCGGATAATACCGAAAACACGTTTTTACTCATTTTAAATTTGTTATAGATTGAAAATCAAGAAATATTTTAAAACTGAGAAACAGCGAAAGTGAAATGTGAATGATTCATAGAAACAATTATAGGTACCTACATTAGAGGAAAATATGTAGACGGTGGCTTTTTTGTGGCAAAAAAAAACCGCAAAGACCCACAAGTCTCAAAAAGTGAAAATTTGAACCTTATAGGTAATACTAAGTATTCATGGATTTCCTAGTATTTTAAATTTTTTCCTCAGTTGAACCCCTTCTAGTTGAGGGGAGCCTCAACATGTGACGCTATTTATATACCTGTACCAATATATCTAATAACAATAATCCCTGTAAATGAAGTTTCCATTTCTAAATAGAGATATTTCGAACACTGCCTTCAGCTCATTTATATTCAATATAAAATAATTACTTCCGCACTGTCGGTAATCAAGGAACTTGTATCTGCCGATAATTAAGGTATCTATTAGCTGTTGCACTATGCCGCTGAAGTCGGTACACTTTCCACGCTTCTAATTTAATTAAAGTAAACAGGAGATGACAACTCTTTTACCTTTCTCTATGTACTACTTCGGGCAGTATTTCACTCTTTTCTCGCTATATTCTACACTGCCTTCAAGGCGAATTTAAATCAAACATTACGTCTCGACCACGGCATACCATTTAATATTTTCAATTTATATTCTGCAGAGTATTCAAGTGGCAGTTTTGTCAAATGGATTGAACAGGTCATGATGTAATCATTGAGTTGAATTGGTTGATTTTTTTTATAGAAAATATCTAGCAGTAATACCAGCTAAGACAGAAGATATGCCAACTAAAAGAAAGGATCAATTTCTGTCATGATATAGTCCAAGATCTCAGTACCGTCAGAGGTTAGCTACTTATTTTCTCAGCACTAATATGTATGGGATGAAGTGAAGTAGTGTTCATATGTACTTTCAGTGTATGGATACTTGCTACCTTTTGCCGACATCCAATTTCCAGGTATCAGGTGCTAAAGATGGAAACAATCGTATGGGCCAAACATCCCGCCAGACACAAATAAAGTGTCCCTATGAGTATGACAGTATGAGCGAAATGTCATGATTAGCTCATTCAAGCGCGATATTGATTATCTTATGCGCGTCGATCTCCCTTCTATACCTAGGGGAGACATTTTGTACTTTCGCCTTGGTTTCTCGTTGGGTGTTATTATTTCGGTGAAATTGATATAGCCATACATAAATTCCGTTTATGTTCTATACATTAGCATCTTAAATTACCTTATTATTGTGTATTTTGCATGAATCATAGAAACTTTAAAAATATTTGTCATTTGTTACTTTCGACCACGTTGGCGGGCCGAAAGTAACACGTTGCGGGTCGAAAGTAACAGAGCAAAGGGGTTTGTAATGAATATGATAATATGACATATTTAATCAAACAAATATTTATTGGAAAATTCAGTGTCATTCTTCTCTATTCACACTCGCAATTATGGCACACATAATTCATTGACGCATTCAGTACCTATGAGACCACATTTTGCATTCGAAACAATGTAAACTTTGCTCATTCAGTCGAGTATTGCTGAAATTTTCTAAACAAACGAAGTAAAAGCAATCTTCGTCGTCAAATTTATTTTCCTTGTCTACAACTGCGCTAGTATTTCTAGCTTAAATTTTTTTTATACACTATGCAATGTAACATGGCAGACATTCAATTTTTTTTGCCATGGCTCTAATTTTTTCACCATCATTAAAATGCTCTTCAGCCGCTTTTCGATAGACTTCCATGTTAGTTGTTATTCGTGCGGTGGTTATTATGCGTTGTCGCGGCATTTTGTTGAAATAAACACACACATAAAAAGTTTACATAGAGTAAATCAATACGGGGACAAAAGTAACATGTTACTTATAAACCCATAGGGCTGCGTTACTTTTGTACCCTACAGCATTTTTGTTAGAACATGAAAGATAAGCTTGAAATGGAACATGCTAGACAAAAACGAATTTAAGCACTGTAAAATCAATCTAATCGAGTATCAATATGCAAATATTCAGATTAATATCATCCCTTTAATACTACATAAACATTAAATGAGTCAACGTCAAAAAATTTACTTTTGATTTGTGAAATCACGTAGCGTCCTCTCACACGATCTAACAGTGCGTGGCGCGAGCGGCGATTGAATGCAACTGAAGGGGGCGCCACTGGCTATCACCTGACAGCAGCTAAGTGGTGTTTTGATAATTCTTTAAACCTACAGAGCATTTGTTACTTTCGACCCGCCGTTACTTTTGTACCCGGTCTCCCCTACTTATAGTCATGACATTTAGCTTCATACTGTCATACTCATAGGGACACTTTATTTGTGTCTGATGGCGGGATGTTCGGCCCATACGATCGGTCTGGCTGCTTGCATAAGGGAAATAGTTCCCTAAGAATCATATATAAAAATCAAGACTGAGAAAATGAGAAAAGTGAGTTGAGTTTTTTCCTTATTTATTACCTGATACCTGGAAATTGGCAGTCGGCACAAGGTAGCAGATATCCATACACTGGAAAGTACATTCGAACACTACTTCATTCCACAAATATTATTGCTGAGAAAATAAGTAACGTCTGGCGACTCTGGGATCTTGCTCTAATAGATAGATTATTCAGTTTAGTTTCAGTTAGAAATTTGTGCATAACTTCGAACTTTTCGATTTTCAGAATGTTGGAGTGAATTTTAAGCTATGGTTCGAAAAAGTTTAATCTGTTACATACCTCACAAAAGTTTGTTAATGTTTTCAAATCTGATAAGTACTCTCTTTTATAACTTCCAAATATCAATGTTGTATTTTTGGCATTCAATGAATATTTAAAATTTCAATGACGGGTTATAGGCCAAGCTACAGAGATTTTTTCATGTAAAAAGTGTTAGAAGAAAACCAGCTCCGCCATTGTGTGTAAAATAGTTCCACATGATATAGTGATATGTTTTTCACTCGACTTTATTATTTATATCTTTGTTATTAACAATTTTATGCGGTTTTTGCTTATAAAATTGAAACTATCAGAGTAATCGTGATGATGTCCATAGACTTATTGTAGAAAATGAAAAGACGAAAATAATGAGAGGTCGGACGACTCGATCAGACCCTTAGTCTAAAGGAAAATCGGAAAAAACCGGCCAAAATGCAGTTTTATCAAAAGTTCATAACTCGGTTATTTTTTGAGTTGTAGCGTAGATCCTCCGGTTAGTATTATTTATCCATATAAACTTTATTTGTGCGAAGAGCAGGAACTGTCCGATGCATAGTTTTTGATCTGTGGCCATTTGAATATTTTACTATGCAATTTTCCAGCAGACCTGAATGCGACAGGTATGGTCTGATTTCAATTTACAAAAAAGATTTTGAAAGTAGAATTCTCATAGTTCAAAACGTTCATCTTGGTTTTTCATGAAAACGCTGAGAAATATGTTAAAAATAAAGCTGAACATGACGAAAAACGGCTGAGAAATAACCGTCATGTTCAAAATGCCGACGCTTCATAATGTCGTGTTTATCCTTGCCTGCTGCTCTACCCCCACTCTTCAACTATTCTCACGCGCTCGGCCCTTTTTCGTCATGTTCAGCTTTATTTTTAACATATTTCTCAGCGTTTTCGTGTAAAACCAAGATGAACTTTTTGAACTATGAGAATTCTACTTTCAAAATCTTTTTAGTAATTTGAAATCGGATCATACCTGTCGCATTCAGGTCTGCTGGAAAATTGCATAGTAACATAATCAAATGGCCACAGATCAAAAACTATGCATCGGACAGTTCTTGATCTTCACACAAATGAAGTTCATATCAGTAGCTAATACTGGCCGGAGGATCTACGCTACAACTGAAAAAATAACCGAGTTATGAACTTTTGAAAAAACTGCATTTTGGCCGGTTTTTTCCAATTTTCCCTTAGACTGAGGGTCTGATCGAGTCGTCCGACTTCTCATTTTTTTCGTCTATTCATTTTCTACAATTAGTCTATTGACACCATCACGATTACTCTGATAGTTTCAATTTTATAAGCAAAAAACTAATTTATTGCATAAAATCGTTAATAACAAAGATATAAATAATAAAGTCGAGTGAAAAACATACCTATCACTATATCATGTGGAACTATTTGACAAACAATGGCGGAGCCGGTTTTCTTCTAACACTTTTTGCACAAAATGCTCACTCTAAATCTCTGTAGCTTGGCCTATTAGGACGTGCTATTTATTTGATGTGATGTATGTCAGACAGCAGTTTCAAGATATGAATTTTTCTTATTTCTCTAGTCATCAACTATCAGAATAAATTCAACTTTCGAAAATTGTGTTATCAACTTATAATGATTAAGCGTTAATATCAAAGTCGCCTGGACGATTAGAGCTTTCATTTAATAAGGATAAGGTCCATTCTGTATGTTTTTGAGAATAGGTATACCTAGTTAAAACCAAGATAACGTGAAAAGATCTATCCCTTAGGACAATTATTTGAGACAGCGGTTCTCAAACTTTCGGTGGGCGTCCTTCTAGGAGGGCACGAGCATATTCGAAAGAAAGTATTATTTTTTGAAAAATTGATTGAGGAACATAGGTACTTTTGTTTTTTTAGGTCGTAGCATATCCAAGAGAAAGTATTATCAAAATAAATTGATTAACTGACTGTAAGGTAAGTACCTAGGGGGCGTTCAAGTATTACGTAACGCAATTTGGGTGGAGGGGGGGTCTTGTAAAACGTTACGATGTGTTACAGGGGCGGGAGGGGGGTTCGAACAACGCGCTACGTAACATTGATTTTTATTGAAATAAAAAACTAGAGAATTTGAATCTCCGAAGTTGTTAACTCTTTTCGTTTTTTTTTTACGTGGAATCCCTCGACTGTATTGTAAGTCGTTTTTATTTTGTTGTCCCAAGTTTGCAACTCTATCCGTTTATGTTTTATAGGGAATACTTCGACTGTATTATTCGTCATTTATATTTTGTTACCGTTGCCAGTTTTCATTAAGTGTTTTAAACACGTAATACACAGGAGCGAAACTATCTACCTACATACATACGAACATATATATATATATATATATATATATATATATATATATATATATATATATATATATATATATATATATATATATATATATATATTACATACATATGTAGAGAAAGAGAGACTTTTGAAATTGGGTTTTTGATGCCAAGCATCCTGAAATGTCATGAAACGAAAAACTATATTGGGCCTAGATCCTACTTTGCTAATCGCACCCATTTCAATAAGCAGGTTTTCAAAGTGAAAACCTGCTACTAAGCGAAAATTGAATAATGCATGAGAAAAATAATGGTGGATGAAGTTAGCTAAAAATGTATGCAACGACAGGGCTAAGTCAGGAAAACGGCATAATTAAATGTAAGATTAGTAGTAAAAGTTTATTAAGACAAATTTGAGCCCTTTTCAACATATCACATTATGTATGATTGTTTATTAAATAAAAATCTCTTGTTTTGTTTATTATTAACGAAAACACGATTAAAACAATAAAAACGGTATTTCAGCAAGTTTCCGGTACTTTGCGCAACATATTTGTGACTTTTAGGTAAAAATGGTCACTTGGGTGTTACGTAACGTTTATAGGGAGGGGAGGAGGGGTTCATGAAAACGTTACGGAGCGTTACATAGGGGGGAGGGAGGGTCAAAAATCTTCAAAAATTGCGTTACGTAATACTTGAACGGCCCCCTACCTACACACTATACATATACAAAACAAAATATCTTTTTTTTAGGCCATACCTACTCTACGTTTAAAGCCGAAAAACTAAAAATTTATTATAATTGCTTTAACATTTTGTATGTGGGGGTAGGTACCTACGATATAATTTATGATGGAAAATTAGGCCGTTAAATCTGAAAGGTTGAGAAACGCTGATTTAAGGGTTTAGTTTATCAAACTGAAGTAATCTTACCTACTATTATTTCAATTCATATTCAAAAAAGATGTGTTACTCAATGTATTCTTCATTTCAAATATTATTCTTACAATGTTTCTGTTAAGGTAGGTATACCTATCAAAAATGTCAATTTTAAAATAAACGCTCTTGAGGTACATTATTTTGGTTTCTTATAAGATCCGTTCAAGTAGGTAGATACACGTAATAATTCAAAAGTGTGACAATACCGCAACGTGATAGTCAGGATTGTTAACATTTTGTATGCGGGGGGAACAACATGATATAAATTATGATAGAAAATTAGGTAATAAACCTGAGATGTTCAGAAATGCTGATTTAAGGGTCAAGTTTATCAAACTGAAGTAGGTTATCTGGCTGTTCTTTCAATTCAAATTCGAGAAAGAAAAGGTACTCAATGTATTCTTCATTTAAAATCTTTTTCTTACAATGTTTCTGGTAAGGTAGATTGAAAATATCATTAATTTTAAAATAAACACACTGTAGAAACATAATTTTGATTTCTCATTACATTCGTTCATGTAGGTAGATACACGTAATAATTCTAAAGTGTGGCAATGCCGCAACGTGATAGTCAGGATGTGCACGTCATTACCAATTTGTATCATCAATTCGTCATTTTTCAAATCTTCAATATATCATTTCCACATGAATAGAATGATTAGCCGACGTACGTCAATCAACGGTTAATCAATCACGGGGAAAGAGACGAAAACGGAATAAGGCGACATTCTTACATCTTTCAATCACCTGACAGATTGTTCACACGTAAGAATGACAGCGCGTCGAATGACAACCCACGCGAGCCACGCCCCCACGTGTCCATGGCAACAAGTACACTCTGCGGGAGTGTCAAAAGCTGCCGCCCCCGCGACCGTGCATCTAAGACAGGGCTTTCTCGATTAAACCGGCACAACACATCTAGTCGCACTCCTCACGCGTTAATTTCGTTTATTACGACTGGCGCGTGTCAAAACACGTGTATTTTTATTAGGGATAATCTCTTCCGTCAGTTACGTGACAAGTGACAGTCAGGGATGAGGAACACCCCGAAGTTTCCATAAATAACGAAATTAATTAGTGTATAGGTGAAAGGCATGAGGCTGGGACTGATATTATTACGGAATGGCACGCTATATTCTATGGGTTTTATGGCGGTCGGAATGCCTCGAATCCATCTTTCAGGGTCATTCCGATCTTGCGTTGCGATGAAATTGTCCAATCGGCGTAATTGGCGTTTTCGTGTCTCCTAATGAATGTCGAGGTTTCGAGAAATTGTTGATCAAAATTAGAGGCGAAGTCGAACATATAATTTCGACATTTTCATCGTCCTTGCATTAATATCTACATCACAAGACTCGTCGGAATTAATTCATATCTATTAATGTGAGGTGCGGTCCATCACTTGCAACCTGCTGAACATTATTGATAAAGTTTGTTTATCATTTGAAAGGCGACCTTTCTATACCTTCATCATGGTGCGTATCCACCGAAGAAAAGTTGCCAACTTTTGTGTTGTCAACACGTGTTGGTAACAAAGGTTTCTGTAGTTACCTCATGTTAGCAACAATAGTTGGAAACAAATGTTGCACACCGTGTTTCCGTTTTTGGCGGTAAACATCAAGAGAATACGCTTGTTGCAGATATTTTTTCGTCCTGTGGGTACACTTTCAGTTGGGAATATTTGTTCAAAACAGAAGCATGTTTCTTAACATCACGTGAACGAACGAATTATCTTGCATAATATCATCGTTCGGTCGGAGAGATTGCCGATGTTGGAGACAGCTTGTTGTCAACTAAAATGTTTCCCAAATTGTTTTCAACTTGGTGTAGACACAATGGAAACAAAAGTTGGCGACTTTCTGGAGAGTTTCAAACACTAAAGTTACCAACAATTTCGGTGAAAATGCCCAATTACGTTTCTCACCATCGACGATCTAACATTTATGTGGTCTTCACCATCGAAGGTTGATAGTCGTGCAATAAGACATGAAATATAACAAAAAATTCAGGAAAATGTATACACGGAGTTTTTACGGTTTGGAAATGCATTGCTTGCAATTTGGGCATCTTATTAATTTTTTATTTCGAATTATTGTACCTACCGACGATTTTAACAGGTTTTTATTTAGGTACTTATACATATAAATTTTAATGAAGAACCAAAATTTTTTAGCATATTTGTAAAGAAAACTTAAAGACCTTTTCAATGGTGTGCCACTTGACCCACCATGGCATCAATATTCTTGGAAAGGCAGCTATGGGAATGAGCAAATTCCACCTGCCTCTGGGTTTTCCAGTAAACCCGTTACTATTAAAAATATTCCATATAGAAAGTCTTAAATGCGCCACCCTTTATAAAAATACATACCTATACGTACCAGCTATGGGTCACGTCTTCTACAAAATTCATATTTACAGAAACTACATAGCTAATTCTCATAATTTTCTCAGATAAAAACCTTCTCCATGAGTTTGGCAATACTCGGTCAAACGGTGTTGTAGTTAACCTATATACCTATATAAGTACATATATATATATTATATATATATATATATATATATATATAGTATATATATATATATATATATATATATAGTATATATATATATATATATATATCTATATATACATATATATATATTATATATATATATATATATATATATATATATATATATATATATATATATATATATATATATATATATATATATATATATATATATTGTGGCTTGTATGGAACTAAACATGCAAAATTTGGAGTAGTTCAATAAATGATACAAAAATACCTAGAGGTTTAAATTATCATTATAACAGAGCAGAAATAAATGAGTAAATTATCATCATAACAGAGCAGAAATAATACTGGTGCCAGATGTGAGCCTTGAGGAATATCCGATGTTAATTGAAATTAATCTAACAATAACCGTCGAAAGGTTTTTGAAATCAACTCGCTGTGATATTTGAAAAATCTATATAAATACCATTAGGTAACTACTCAAAAATTAGTAAGAATTATTGATCTATTTACCAGTTATTCAGAAAAAGAATTTCTCGGATCAATTGTTAATTCATGAATCTTCCAAAAAAAATTGTAAAAATTATGTGCATCACAAAAGTTGATGTTGAAATCCCTACTTTTTTGGATTGCTTCAATTCCATATGAATGAAATGAAATTGAAAATGTAAAAAATTGAAAAAAAAAAAATTCATCATACCTACTAATAAATAGTATATTATTTTTGAAAATTATAATCAATTATTCACTTCAAAATCATCTGTAATCTATAATAATACGGAGTAATTATATAGAGTATCTGGCGAAAATTTACAAACAATGGTACTTAACTAACTTTATCGTCGCTACCCTCAACTTCTACTGAATCACTTCTTGAATTCTTTCTTTGCCTAATATTAATAAAATAACAACAACTCGCATCTACGAATACAGCTGACGCTCACGCCTAGCAAGTATGTCGTGTTAATCGAGTCGCACACAGTTTTTGTAATAGTTACAGTGATATTTGACTGATACCTATATTCGTTCCAAAAAGTTTCACTTCTGGATTGTAATATTTTAAAAAGCTTATTCAATGATTGATGTCATGCAATTAATCAAAAACCAACGAATTTAACGAAACTATATTCGCTCGAAAAAACCTCCAAATATAGAATGATCGATGTGTGGGATCCGTCAATACCTCGTAGTCGCCTATGTAAACATAAGCACATCGTTCGCGCGGCACCGACACGGTATATACACTCATCAAGCGCTCGAAATTCCCGGTTAGAAAACTATTAAAACGACAATAACAATAATTTCGGGTGAATTTATAAGCAATTTATACCCGTTTGTAAGAAAAAAAATTATCCGGTCGCGGAGTGATGGATGGATTGACGGATATGGGTAAAGAAGGGATGGCCGGCGATCACAGTATAATTTTCTTGTCTTATCGTCGACGTGCCTTGGCGGACGTCGTGGTTCGATGCGAGATTTATGAATATCTGCCGTTCCGGGCATTGGTGGCGGTGTTGCCGCACCACATAATTCTACCTAAAAAATTTCATTTCAATTTATTTTGTGCGATACTCAAATTAATTTTATTACATAATCGAGAAATTTATCTCTTTCGATACTTCGCGATCTTGTTTTTCTGTATGTCTCAATTGGGCGCCCTACGGTGAGGGAAAGTGAGAGAGTGTTATGTTTCTCAAGAGCACATTATCATATTATATATGTCAACATTGGTATCTTACATTACAATGCTATGTTATGAATGGAAGTAGACGAAATATCTTCTAAACAAAATCTAATGTGCTTTCAGCTTTTGCATCAAGAAGTTTTATGTTTCCATAAAAAACACAAAAATCACTAATTAGCCCCACGTGGATCCTATATATATATATATATATATATATATATATATATATATATATATATATATATATATATATATATATATATATATATATATATATATATATATATATATATATATATATATATATATATATATATATATATATATATATATATATATATATATATATATATAGAGTGAAGTGGGGTAATATGGCAACATAAAATTCAAAT
>JARQZK010000751.1:795000-796183 GCA_030704885.1 Cynegetis impunctata
TATGTATTTTAGCACTGTTTACACTATAACGGGAGCAATTTTAAAGCAATAGGGTTGACAGTTTGTAAATAGGTAGTTTCGCATAATATTTTGGATGGGATTGTTTTTTGTTCGAATTCGTTGGGAGGTTGACTCCTCTGGGGGGAAAATAAATCTTATTTACACGATGAAGGTCGCAATTTTGTAGCAATAGGGTTGAAAGTTTGTATCTGAAGTTTTGTATGATATTTTGAACGGGATTGGTTTTGGTTTGAATTGATTAGAGAGTTGACCCCCTGGGGGAAGAAATAAATTTTGTTTACATGATAAAGGGCGTAATTTTGGAGCAATAGGATTGAAAGTTTATGAGTAGGTGGTTTCGTATGATATATTGAATGGAATAGGTTTTAATGCGAATTGGTTGTGGGGTTGACACCCCAGGGAAACAAATCTTGTTTACACGATAGAAGGCGCAATTTTAATACCATAGGATTGAAACTTTGTAGGTAGGTAGGTTCGTACGATATCATGAACTCTATTTATTTCTATATGAATTGGTTGGAGGGTTGACCCCCCGGAGGAGGAAATCAATCTTGTACACATGATAAAGGGCGCAATTTTATAGAAATTGAGTAGGTACGTAGTTTCGTATACCTTGGATGTGATTGGTTTTGGTACGAATTGGGTTGAGCCCCCGGAGAGGAAATAAATATTGTTTACACATTAGAGGGCGCATTTTTTTTGAATTTGGAAATATATTTTTTAAACTGGATACGTTATGAAAGCCTGCTCTTCTAATGCAGCTCACTGCGATAGAGTTTTTTTTTTCGTTTCTATGAAGCGTACACATCATATATGAAAGCATTCATCCATCGCTCATTTGTAAAGTTAGTGGTAATTTCATATTACATTTCCAATTTTAAAGATATGAGTTACATAGTAATATGAAAGTATTGAACAAGCTCGTCTCCATTTTTTGGATAATTAGTTTTATTTCACTTTATTCAATTTTCTTATGTGTCGATTGAATAATTAGTTTTTCTTCACATTATTTTCCTTATCTTTATATTTTATTAACATTCAATATGGTTTTTGTTTTAGTTTTGAAATTTTTTCCATCATGTTTTACAATTATTCCAATAAACAGTCCTCTTTGTTTTTTGTACTTCCTTTGTTTCTATAATTCAATTTTTAAGTCTCTGAA
>JARQZK010000752.1:0-55000 GCA_030704885.1 Cynegetis impunctata
AAATCTTGTTGCTTTTATTTTCACATCGCCGTTGTCAATGATACGATAAAGCTTTGAATGTAACTCGATTATTAGCGATTTAAAACCGTCTCGGACATTTCTAGGTGACGAGGCGACAGCCGAGCAATGTCCTCGACTATTATAAATCGCATAATAATCTCGTTATATTAATAGCTATAAAGTCACTTATCTACGCATCATAGGACTGTGCGTTTTTGGTAAGTACCCGAATATTAAGAAATAACTTGTCATAGTAAAATATATAAAATTTTTCTTACACATCACGTTATGTCGGATTCGGAACCCAAATGTACGCCGCCCGACGTTGTAGAAATTGCCGTATATAGAAGTACACATTTTTATACGCTCACGGCCGGACAAAAAATATATTTTGGGTTATTGTTCGTCCTTGGTGATGTAATCAATGTGAAGCAGATTCGATAACTGTTTTATTCCACTAATTTTGAGGCAATTTTTTTCCTATTTTTTTGTGCTATATATATATATATATATATATATATATATATATATATATATATATATATATATATATATATATATATATATATATATATAAAGCGTTTTAATACACGCATAGGAATATAAATAGAAGTACATGTAGAAAAATTATCGGGATAGACACCAGTCTGTATCACATATCAATCGATTGAAATGACCAAATAAATGTCCTAACGCGTTTAGTTTTTGAACTCGCTATTAATAGTTCGAATGTTTGGATTACTAAGCGATGGGACATTGATTTAGTAATTGTAATCGACTAATATCTGAAACTAACGAGCTTCCAATAAGACTGAAACAGCTTGTCCATCATTTCAGTGTTTTGCAGTAATTATGTCGGTGTTTCTTCAACATTATCTACCTATGGATGAAGGTCGATCGCAACTTCATTAGTTAACTCTACTTAGGGAATTATATAATAGATTTATGTCTTCCAGATAATTTTTCTTGGTATATATATATATATATATATATATATATATTTTTTTTAAATATCTATATATATATATATATATATATATATATATATATATATATATATATATATATATATATATATATATATATATATATATATATATATATATATATATATATATATATATATATATATATATATATATATATATATATATATATATATTTATATATATATATATATATATATATATATATATATATATATATATATATATATATATAAAAGGAAAGGGTTCTTCGTGGCGACTAATTCTGCAACTAAACTATTTGAAAAAAGGCCGTGCGAATGTGTTTTTCACGAAAGTTGCCTTGACGGTTAAAGATATTTGAATGCTTCTCATAAAAAAGTTCTAATAATGAAAATGGTCTAATATATACAAAAGTCCATGACGACACATATCTATATGCTAATTTTCATATTTTGATTTTCAATAGTCAAATATGTCATGAAAAATAGAAGGACTATTTATATGATGCAAATTGTGCTAATATGATAGCCCTTCTTGAGTCAAGCTATATATCTATATATAATATATATATATATATATATATATATATATATATATATATATATATATATATATATATATATATATATATAATATATATATATATATTATATATATATATATATATATATATATATATATATATATATATATATATATATATATATATATATATATATATATATTTATAAATATTCATTTATTTATTTGAATTGTTGTTGCCTGTGAACTATTCTCAACTTTTTGATGATTATTAGCAATAACAGGCTTGGTAAATCTCGAAAAACTCGATTTTATTAAAAAGTTGACGTTGCGAAACGTCAACTTTTTAATAAAATCGAGTGTTTTGAGATTCACCAAGCGTGTTATTGCTAATAATTATCAAAAAGTTATATATATATATATATATATATATATATATATATATATATATATATATATATATATATATATTAAATATAAAACATTCTCGCGTTCATGACTTTCAGAATCTCGATATTAGGCCAGTCAGTTGAGAAAATCAATAGACAATAATTCCAAACGTTTTCAAACTTTAATGTAAGGTCGGGAAATAGATAAAAGCAAACTATGAAATTTCGCAACCTTTTCCGAAGTCCGGAACATTGTTACAATTAAAATAACATCGAATTTTCCTTATGGTTGTGAAAAAAATTCCAAAAGTTCTGCAAACTTGTCAGATACTTTGGAAAAATATAAAAGTTGTATAAATTTGCAACCTTTTACGTTGCCGAAACATGTTTATTTAAAAATTTTTTAATTCGTGGTCATTTCTTCGGGCAAGATGATCTCGAAATAATTACAAAAGTTTTGAAACTTGGTTGCAAATTCAGAAACTGACTATTCTGATTTACAAATTTGCAACCTTGTACGAGGTCCGGAAATTTATGCAATTTGCAAAAATATGATTTTTGGTTTCTTATAGTTTTGCAAATTGCATAAAATTCCGGACCGCGTACAAGGTTGCAAATGCATAAGAATAGATGTGTTCTAAATTTGCAACCAAGTTTCAAAACTTTTGTAATTATTTCGAGACCATTTTGCTCGAAAAAATGACCACGAATAAAAAAAATTATAAATAAGCATATTCCGGTCAACGTAAAATATTGCAAATTTATACAACTCTTCGGTATATTTCTCCCAAGTATCTATTGAGTTTGCAGAACTTTTGGAATTTTTTTTGGTCAGTTTGTCAAAGAAAAACTTTAATTTTGAATTGAAAAAATGTTCCGTAACCTTAAATTGGTTGCCCATTAGATACGTGATATAAAATAATATATTTAATACTGCTCCAAGTTTGCAGAACTTTTGGAATTTTTTCACAAGCATAAGGCAAAATTCAATATTATCGCAATTTTAACATGTTCCGGTTTTCGGAAAAGGTTGCAAAATATATTCCTTTCTCTATGTAGCATTCACTTGACCAAAGTTTAAAAACTTTTGGAATTATTGCTAAATTTTCGATTTTCAATGTCTTAACTGACTGGTCTATATTTCCAATTCTTCAATCCACGAAACCTTCCTGAACAGTCAAATTCAGGCTCAGCGTTTAACTTCAATAAATTCATTTTGATTTTTGTTACATACTTAAAAAACTTTCTACGTGCTATAGTAAATATGTTACATACTGAAGAACTGGAAGAAATCCTCAAATATTGATATAACATACTTCATGTTGACCGACATCAAAGATTAAAATAAATACCAATTTTGTTCCTTCAACAATCAAGAAATTCACTATCTGTATTTTTTTATCAAAATCACATTTTCTTTTTCACATACACCTATAGCAGTAAGTCCTGTTCCGTTTGTCGTGCCTAAGATGGAGCGGCTAAGAATATATCCAATAATGGTGAGCTAACAATAGCCCTCATTCCTTTCAGTTTGTTTGCCTTGTGTTTCTAAGAGGGAAGTAAATTCCCCGGAGCCTATGATGAGATCCGCGATTTGCTCAATGTACCGTACAAATCGGCTTAGTAGAACAGTAATGCGAATTGTTGGAATCGTTTGTTATCGAAAAAGATCAAATATTTCTCCCGTTCACGTGAATGCAAAAGGCAAGATGAAAAGTGAAACCACAAGGTGGCCCGAATCGTGAATTGTCCCACACTTGAAACCTCAGCCAAGTAGAAGAGTTTTATAGAAATGAAGTCCCATCTTGATGAACTGAAAAATCACTTTATGGGGGTGAATTCCAGCGTGATGCTTTGTGTTGATTAAGGGGTTCAAGAAAATCCATTATATCATCTACCTATGGGGTTTCATGTGTAAATAAGCGTTAAATTACGAAAAGGTTACCTAAGCAACCCTTCGAGATTAATTTAAAATTTCGATTAGTTTATTCAAATTTGCACTGCGTATACCTACTCTGGGAATATCTCATATGTCTATGTTTGTGAACAAGGTTTTTCGTTATCAACATGAATTCAGAATTGAATGTGTAATTTCACACCCGAAATGATTGAAGATATTTTCAATTTTAATGCTAGCCATTTTGATGAAAAAAGATTACAAAATACATATTTTCTATAAATTAAATGCAAAACCTACGATAGCACAATATCTTGAAAAGCTTGAATAAACAATTTACGAATTTACCACGGAAAAAAGATTTGTAGTAGAGGGAGAAAAATTTTATTAACTTCCATTCGATTTCCAAAATTCTCTGACAAGTATTTAGAATGAACTTACGCAGTGAAAAAAAGCTCTATATTATCTCATTAAAAGGAAAGGGTTCTTCGTGGCGACTAATTCTGCAACTAAACTATTTGAAAAAAGGCCGTGCGAATGTGTTTTTCACGAAAGTTGCCTTGACGGTTAAAGATATTTGAATGCTTCTCATAAAAAAGTTCTAATAATGAAAATGGTCTAATATATACAAAAGTCCATGACGACACATATCTATATGCTAATTTTCATATTTTGATTTTCAATAGTCAAATATGTCATGAAAAATAGAAGGACTATTTATATGATGCAAATTGTGCTAATATGATAGCCCTTCTTGAGTCAAGCTACCCAGATTCAAAAAAAACATATTTTTTGAAAAAAGTTGAAATAGTCAAATATCTGTAGTGAGACTTACTTTTGTATTCTAAAAGTTTTTTCCTTAGAGTTCATTATTCAAATGTTTTGCTTTGCTTCTTATTTCCCTGGCGCCTTTGAAATAGATAGAAAACTTTTGTTGTTACGAAAGCATTCTCTTAGATTTTAAAATTCGATAGTGCATATTACTTAGACAGATAATTTCATAGAGATAATAAATATTTCAACCCCTTTTGAAACTGATAATTAAGTATCCGATTATTAATGAACCATCGCTGGCACTGATGAAAAAGACTGAAAGAGGCTTCATAATAAGGATCGAGTCAAGTAGAATACCCAGCTTTCATAAAAAGATGTGAAATATTAATGGCTATCCATTTATAGCTGAATCATGATTGATATCGTTCAGTGTTTTTGCTTCATAACAGTGCAACACATAAGTATCTGCTGAGACTAGAAAGAAGATTATTTTGTACCTGACTATCCAACTTTTCCATTTTTTTAATATCGCTATACTGCTCAAAATATTTAACGAATAACTAGATATTTGATTTTAAACTAACTAATTATTCCATAAGTATTTCTATTATTTAGGATAGAGCCTATGGCGTTCATGTAGAGGTTATGTTGACCTAATAGTTATTTCATATATATTACTACTTCTAATTTCTGTAACTGCATCATTTTAGAATATAGAAAACGAATAGTAAAATATTTCTCCCTTACTTATTTTATTCTTTTAGAAGAAATTTTTTAAATTTTCATTAGATCTTTCAAATTATTGTTAAATAATATAAAATCATAAATTTGATGACAATGAACCACATTTATTAAAATTGAGGAAAGCCTGTCTTCGAGAAGTGGGAAACTTCTTTAACAATAGAAAGGTCTTTACTGTTTCGATGGTTTTTCAAGAACAACCAGAATCATCTTCTAGGTTTTGGGCTACGTTGTAGTTCGACTGAGAAGCACAAGTTATTATAATTGTTCCATTGAAATAAATGTTTCTATTTCATCAAAATTATTTAGATTAAGTAAGTGTAAAATAAATCTTCATCTCATTTTCAGCTAAGTGCTCAAACTATTTGAAGAAAGATAAAAGTTCAATTTTTCAGCGAATGAAACAAAAACATTTCTGAATTGTAGTTAAAATCCAAGTAATGAAGATGAATTTCTGAATTGATACTAAAATGGAAGTGTGAAGAACAAGTATTCCATTTTTGAAAGTAAGAAGGTGAGTTAATATCACATTCAAAATTAAAATTGTAAAGTGTAAAACATAGTATCCAAAGGTATATAGTATAATTAAATAGAACTAATATGGGTGAAGAAATTTCAATATACTAAGAAACACTAGACCAGTAGACATTTTTGCCTAAAATAATTCTATCTCATGAATCTTATTCTTCACAAAATCAATTATGCAGGGATATTTTGAACTTCTGATGATGTATTTCTCACATGACGAAATTTCTATTCACTTCACAGCAATAACTACAAATCAATAAAAATTTCAGTTCTAAAAACTCTTATTTCTTAGCAGCTGGCGTCCCTTCAATTTTATTTTCCCTTTTCCATATTATTTCGTTCCTTCTTCTTAATCAGAGTATGTAGTAAATATTATGATTTATAATATGCATCTAACTAGTACCTACTGTTACAAATGGATACTACGAAAGCACAACATAATATCTTCTTGATCAAGCAAATATACCCAAGATTCCTTTCAAATGAACAATTACAGAAAAAAATGTTCTAGCGAGCTTCAAGAAACGACTTTGAAAAAGCTCTTATTTTCACTGCCTATATTTCAATGGCAATCGATTGGTCTCCCCTAATTTGGTTTTCACGCAACATCTGCCTCACTCAATCTTAATACTATTAAGACCAAAGAGTAATTTGTCAATTTCCGCCCTGAAGAAGGTATAAATTTTTTTTATAACGAAAAATAATAATTATATATCATAGTTAGAATATTATCTCTAGGATGAGTTCAGATATTGGATTGGGAGAAACAAATTTCCATTTTTCAAAAAAAACTTTACAAACGTCTAAATTACACTTACATTTATTTTCAAAATTCATAAGAAGTTGAGCATGCTTGAAGAACGTACTATCTCGTTTGCTTGTTTTCCAGGAGGTGTAAGAATATGAGAAAATGCATGTTGCTAACCTGGAATGTGGCGCAGTCAGTAACTCGACAGTGGTAGGAAGTAGGAATTGAACTCAAATTTTTCAGATTTTAGTTGTCTATTATTTTATTCATACATTAATGTCAACAGCTCCAAAAATTTTAAAATCGCTTCTACAAGTCTACCAATTCTGTAAAAAACACTATATTATTTTTCCATAAACTAGAGATTTTATTGCGCAAATTTGTAGGCTGTTTCTAGGAAAAAATGATTTTTTGGAAAATATGTGATATCATTTATGATTCTTTCGTTTTCGGGAACCCGTCACCCTCCTAGTTAAAAAATCTTACCTAGTTTTGCGTAAGTTATAGAGAAATATAGAACATTGAATTGCGCAGACTGCTTTGTGAAACTATGGTTATGTCAATTCTCATTTATGGACTTTTGGTGGTTTATCCTTGCTTAGACTTAGTTACTTAAATTAGATTGCAAAAGATTCAAAATAGTTTTTGCCGTTTTGTCTTTGGAATAAGAAAATATAATCACGTATCAACTTGGCTGGTTAAACACTATTAACTTGTATAAATAGCACCTCGCGGGTTAGGTATACGTGAAATCCTATTTACTCAAGGACCAAATTGATATTTCGTCGTGATGTTCATAATCTCTATCTGAGATATCGGCATAGTCTTATGCTGCCTAAAT
The DNA here is from genome assembly GCA_030704885.1 of Cynegetis impunctata. Classification (NCBI taxonomy): domain Eukaryota; kingdom Metazoa; phylum Arthropoda; class Insecta; order Coleoptera; family Coccinellidae; genus Cynegetis; species Cynegetis impunctata. Next base: position 7,409 of record JARQZK010000752.1, read on the forward strand.
ATAAGTTATCAATTTTTCAACGGTCATTTACTTAAAAAGCAGTGTTAGTTTTCAGTAGTATTTCTAGATGTTCAAAAGAGTTTCTTAGAGCGTAATTATAAGAGAGTTTTGCAACAATATCAGTAGTGCTGGAATATGTTTTGTTGTGATTATTTTTTGACGCTTCTTAAAACCAATGAAATGCTTCTTTATTTGTCAAAAGAGTAAGTTTTAACCAATGATGTCATTATTATAGTGGGAATAAATCTTTTGTGATTATTCTCGGGAATAATCCCTGTAGCTTTTATTTGCTTAGCAAGTGTCAGATAGTTGTCAAAATAATTACCTAATTGTGTCAACGCGATATATAAAATGGATGAAAATCATCGGTTTAGTACCTTTTCTGATGCAGAAATAACAAAAAATATTTTAGAAACTACTTCGAAAAACAATCTAATAAGTAATCAGTCTATATGGAGACAATTTAAGACCTTCACCAAAGAAAGAAATTATATTCTGGATCAATCTACTACAACAGCTACTCTGGCATTGATTTTGAAAGATTGGGCTTATAACATGAAAAGAAAGGACGGAAATGATTATAAAGAAGCAGTAATAAAGACAATGTGGAATAAAACGGCAAAATTAGTTCAAGAACTTTACTTTAATAAGTATAACAGGTCATTTGATCCTTTCAATGATATAGAATTCAAAAATGCTCGAGATGCAAGAGATGCAAAAAGAAAAATTTTACAAAAACATCCTGAAAAGCACAAACAAAGTTCGGTGGCACTTTCTAATACAGAATTGTTGAATCAAAAAATAATCTAGTCAAATATAACTCGCGAGTTCGATAAATTATAGAAAATAATTTGACAGATTTTGTTCAAACTTGTTGCCATTTGGAAATAGCCACTCGAGCCCTCCGGGCTCTCGTGACTATTGCCTGGCAACAAGTTTTGAAAAAATCTGTCAAATTATTTTCAATTTATTCTCACTCTCTTGTTATATTATTACTGAAAATTTCACACCTGTCATTCTAAGCCAATCGCACACTTTCATTTCGACGGTAACGAATGACAACCCTCAAAATTATCTCCTCCAGATGCCAAGCTAGGCGAACAAAATTAATAAGTGGAAATTTTCTTGACAGCATATATCACATATCATATGATCCGAAAATCAGTATTCGGGGTCAAATGTAAGAACCAGCCAACTACATTGTTGCAAAAGTAAGTTTCAAAATGAAACATGTCAGATTTTTAAATTTTTTTTCAAATAAATTTTAGGTGTGAAATTTTTTAACCGAATCCCCCTTGAATTAATATGCGGAAATTTTTCCTCAGTGACGCATTTTTCTAGAAAATTTTCAAAAAATGAGTTCCTTCGGAAAAATTTCCGGAAATAATTCAAGCACTAGGGAGATTATAAGTGAAAATAGTCTAGTATTGATCAGTAGGTATTACTTTTTGTTATGTAATGTACATTTTATAAAACTTTTCACCTCTGTAAATGTTCTGTGAAAATTTGTAAACATGAGGTTGACTTTAGTAGCTATAGCTGGACTTCGCTTCTTGTAACCATTTATTTGTATTTACAGACAAATAAAGGCAATTTATTATTATTATTATTATATAAATAAGTTTATAGAACACTAAAATCAAAAGACTTTCAACGCTCGATTCTTGAAGAATTGCGGTAAAGAATTAATTGTAAAATTTACGATTTAGCTCACAAAATTATATAAACGGAAACTGTATGTGAACAGAGTTTCATATATTAAACTCATCTACGTTCGTGCGGGTAAAAAAGATCGTAGGATGAGTAGGCCCATCTAGCATTTTATGTAATCCTTATCTCCAGAACAACTTGCTTGTGAGGTCTTGTACTTTTCATATACAAAGTTCATTAGTTGTTAACCTAGGGATGAAAAGCAAATTTTGTATATCCAATTAGAGCTAACCGATCAAGAGGCAACAATCATTCTGATGGGATCAAATTCTCAGTGTCCATGCCAATGAATGTGCCAGTCAGACAGTATCAGATAAATTGATTTCAGATGATACATTCACAATGAAGGTCAGTTTTGAACCACACCGGCATTTCATGTAGGAAACTCATAAATGCTACACCTTGAGATTTTATCTTAAATCCATAGACGTATTTTTACATGGGCTCGATTGACGGTTGACGCAAAGACTATCTGTCAAATATACCTTGTTTATGCACACCATTTTGCGATTGGTGATTTGATAAATATCATTTAAAATCTACAGAAAATTGCAGCAACATTTATTTTCCATATATGCTCCTTCCACCCATATGTTCTTCTATCTATCTTTATGATTAGCCTTAAGCATACATACAGGGTGTTACATTCTAATTAGCAATAGAGATTACAGATAATATTAAATTTCAACTGTCCTATTCCTGAAGTACTAAATGGTGGAATATAGCAGAAGGTGATTAATTGAACCAGAAATGAGGAGGAAAAAAAATGAAAAACAAAACATAATTCTTTGTTCCACAAAACTTATTTGCAAAAAAATAGCATTCCAGAGATTGTGAAGCAAACATTTTTTACGATGTAAATGAGATGAATTATTGGCTACTACCGATTTTATGAAATGAACACATCGGAGACACACGAATTGCGGTCAAAATTTGAATCAGGTAGAAGGGTACTTAGGTGGTTGTTTTCGACGACTGAATTGCTTGGATGGTTAATCTTTTTATCTTAAATCTCTATACATATCATGTATTAGGCGGTTAACCAGAAATATGGTGAAAATTGGCCTAACGATGTTGTTGACAAAAATTCAAAGAAAAGTAAAATGATAATCTGTCTCAAAGGAAAGGGGTGACGTATAAATTTAAGGTAATCACCAAAACATTTTAGTTTGTCTCTTAAATTTATAGAGACAGTATGGAATTACAACATATGTTGAGGGAGCGTGGAAATCCCTTGCTAATTTTCGAAAATCAAAAGTTTCGGAAGTATCGAGATTTAAAAAAATCTGGTGAAGTGGTGTGGTGTTGTACCAACAAAACGTGTAGTGCAAAAGTGTATACTTTGAACTCTATATTTTCAAAAAAATTTTCAGAAGCCAAAGTAACCGGTTGTCGTTTTCATCTTGCTCAGTATTGGTAAGTTTTATTACATATTATGATGTATACTTATGAAATAATTATTGTTTAAAATTATTATTAGGTGGCGCAAAATACAAAATCTTGGTTTAAGTTAAGAATATAAGAACATAGATTCCGAAATAGGACAATGGCTAAAACACGTCTTTGGATTAACTTTCCTTTCACCACAGGAAGTGGGAGATTGTTTTGTAGAAGATCTTATGTCAGATAAACCTACTGGAGATGATAGAATTGACAAATTTGTCGATTATTTAGTGGAAACTTACATCGATGAAGATTCGAAAGTTTAGCAGAACCTGCAGCTCTCCGCACCCCAACATCAATCTTTTTATAGAAACGTTAAAAAGCATTCAAACAGATACTTATATTAAAATAAATTCTGTTATTGATAATAAAGCGAGATTTGTGCGAAAAAATGTATTAGATAAACAAGAGTTTATTAACAACAAAATTGGTCAGTACAATAAAAAAGATATTAGTAGGTATAATTTTGTAAAATGTGTTAGTTATAAGTTTAGTGAAGTAGTTTTATGATGTATATGCATGTATATGTAGTCTGTAGTATTGTATAATTTCTATGTTTTGTATATTATATATATCTTTATAAAAATTAGAACTTTTACTTTCAATTTACCCTCTTGCCCCTAAATAAGTTTCTGACCGCAGTTCGGTTGGAGATTAGGACTCCTCAGGTATTCACAAAAATTTTGACCGCAATTCAGTCACTCTCGCAAAATCGACCGCAATTCGTGTGCACTGAACACATCATATGCAGATCTCTGCGTATCGCCATATTGAGCTAACCCATCTTAACCAGCTTGTAAGAAACTCGGTCCGAATGCCTTAATCCATATATCAACCGAACGCAATAATTTTGGATTGTTTGAACTCTAAATAATGATTTAACTTTGACAGTAATAGAGCATATATTTATATATATATATATATATATATATATATATATATATATATATATATATATATATATATATATATATATATATATATATATATTTATATATATAAATATATATATATATATATATATATATATATATATATATATATATATATATATATATATATATATATATATATATATATATATATATATATATATATATATATATATATATATATATATATATATAAATATATATATTTATTTATTTACGAATTTTATTAAAAATATAATACTTATTACAAAATACGTTAGACTCAATCATTTAAGTTTATATTTCTTTCAGATATCTGGCTAATCAATATTCATTCTGTAATTTTGAAGACTATAAATCATCTGATAATTGTTTGATGATTAACTCTTGTCACGTATCTTGCAGAGACATTTAATTCATTGCTCATTAAATGATACCTCCACTAGATTTTATTTTATCTCTTGAGGAAATTCGAAACAAAGTTTTACTTTGTAATAATATTGTTAATTGTTTGATGTTTCTTAACATTCATCACTTTCTTATTCTCAAGAGACAGTTCAAGGTGCTCTTTCAACTATTTACGAGGAGGCCATTTTGTCAGGTTTCTAAAGGTGCTTATCAACTGAGTCACGTTCTTCTTTATGCGAAAGAGGATCTACAGACTTCGATGTTCGATTTGATTAGTGTTAGACATACAGTCGATAAATTATCTTGGTTTATTATAAATGCTTGTAGAAGATAATCTCGCCCAATAAAAAATATTATGTTATTTTATTTTGTCGGTAACATATCCGAAACGTGTCCTTATGTCTCCTCCTGGGTATAAGTCGACATGTGATGAAAATAAATTATTAATGTGAATTCCAACTTGATGCATTGAGGTTAAAGTTTGCGGTTTGGTGGAGAGAATTAGCGATTTAGTCGACGTCATTTGAATATCATAATATAAATAGATTATAACGACAGATTACATAAGGAATTCCATGAACAAGACGTGTCGAAGTGCCAAATATCTGTTGCGAACACTTAATCGATATTATTCGTTAATTATTTATTACAATGACAGACTAAATAAGACGTCAACTAACGATCTGTCGTAGATCTGGTGAATATCTAATTAACCAAAACTTTTGATTGATTGAGCCTATACACGATGTAAATTAATAAACATATCAAAACAATGGTTTATAAAAAACATGTCTGAATTATTCATGAATAATTTGGAACAGTTAATTCATAGTCTGTCGACAATTCACTTATTGGTTTAGATATGTGGATGATATTATTTGTTGTTTCACTGGAACTCTTAGGCAACTCGACTGCTTTCAAAACTTTACACCCTAATATAAAATTCACTTTAGAGATGGAAAAAGATAACTCAATTAATTATTTGGATTTGATAATAACAAAAATTCATAACAAATATAATTTTTAATTTTGCACAATGCATCACACGAAGTTAATGTCATACATTGTACATCGCTACATCCATTCCAACACACAATACAGCTTCCAATACTATGGTACATCGTTTAGTAAATATTCCGCTTTCAAACATCAATCTAGAAAAATAACTGAGATTGAATTCTCGCACATCTCTTGGTGAAACATCATACAGAATAAAGTAGAAACTTTAAAATAAAAACACTTGGCTTATGTTTCACAATATAAAAAATATTTAGATACTGTATTTAGCAGTAATAAAAAGTCGACATGTTTCGAGTTATGAACTCATTAGCAAGACTGACTACAGGAGAGTATTGCATCGTAATTTATAAAACAGACAAAAGCGAAGGTGATACCTGAAAATCAATTTGTTCGTTTACAAGGGGTAATTGACTATTATGGGCGGAACTTATTTCGAGAATTTCAAGAAGGTTAAGGCGTTTACCCTTGTTACCTGAATGTAACAATTTGGTTTCGTTGAAATCCAGGAAGTGATTGAACCTTATACAATGCTCAGAGAAGCCAGTGGTATTTTTGTTTTGTAAAATTGACTTTTTATGTTCTTCAACACGAATATTTATATTCCTTCCTGTCTGTCCAATATAGAAAGCAGGACATTCGTCGCAAAATATTTTGTAAATACCACTATGTAACATCGGAGAAAACAATGGTATTTACAAAATATTTTGCGACGAATGTCCTGCTTTCTATATTGGACAGACAGGAAGGAATATAAATATTCGTGTTGAAGAACATGAAATGTCAATTTTACAAAACAAAAATACCACTGGCTTCTCTGAGCATTGTATAAAATTCAATCACTTCCTGGATTTCAACAAAACCAAATTGTTACATTCAGGTAACAAGGGTAAACGCCTTGACCTTCTTGAAATTCTCGAAATAAGTTCCGCCCATAATAGTCAATTACCCCTTGTAAACGAACAAATTGATTTTCAGGTATCGCCTTTGCTTTTGCCTGTTTTATAAATTACGATGCAATACTCTCCTGTAGTCAGTCTTGATAATTAGTTCATAACTCGAAACATGTCGACTTTTTATTACTGCTAAATACAGTACCTAAATATTTTTTATATTGTGAAACATAAGCCAAGTGTTTTTATCTTAAAGTTTATACTTTATTATCTAGAAAAATATAATTCAATTTCTGTTAATAATAATTATAACGCAATAATAACAGCCAATATGATATATATGGCGTTTAGCCAGGTGTACCCCTCTACCAGAAATAATATCAAATATAACAGTCTCATTTTCATCAAAAATTCAAGTGGAAAACTCAAATCACTTTCATCTAACTACAACATCAATATTGCTCACCATATCGGAAATAACTTAGGAAGTCGTATAAACAATAATAGATCAAGAGTTCACAAAAACAATGAATAATTAGGAGTTTATGAAATTAATTGTGGTGATTGTGATAAGTTTTACATTGACAGAACCTTCAGAAGCTTTCAGACCAGAATTTCAGATTACAAACGTAGCTTTATTAATCAAGAGTCGGATTTATATTATGCAAACCATATAATCTAAGAAAATTACACATTCAGTTTTGAATTTGAAATATTAAATGCTGAAAGTAAGGGAATTAAACTTAATTTTCTAGAATCATTACAGATGAATAAATACGAACATTCAGCCAAATTGATCATACTACAAGCCTCCTTCTGAAAACTTTTCAAAATTACTGAACTACCTGACTTGCAGTTTACAATGGGGTTTTCCTATTTTACTAATTATTATTTGTAACCATCCATCTACTTACCCTTTCTACACAATGTGTCTATTCATTTCTTGTATTCGATATAACGGAGAAATATATTTAGTTTGCATATAGCATCTGAAGAAAATGAAATTTCACCGAAACGAGTGTCATGCGTCTTTTATTTGATAAATGTGTAAATTGATTTTATTAATTATTGTTTTAATATGTTTAACCAGAATTGACTAGTATAACCTAATAAGATGAATCAAATACTGTTACTAGATGCAAATTAATGTCCAGAACATCCATCCTCAATCCTTTGTTCAATGAATGTTATATTTTTCGGTTATCTAAATCTATAAATCTATGAAATGTTTGTTTTATATACCTACAATTCTCCGAAATTCCAGTTACGTTCCTATTTTGGAAAATTGATTCCTTAAGTTTTTCAAATATTCCATCTTTCAAGAGGTTGGACCTTCTGGAGGCTTGGAGATTTAATCGGCAAGATTCACCACTAATGACCAGATAAACTTTCCCCACTCATCAAAGTATTATTATAATTAGATAGATTGTCACATTTTCAACTTAAGTTAGTCATCAGCTCTTGATAATGGATTAATAGCCTGAAACATATGTCGAGTAAATCAATAAATTTTTCTGAAATCAAGCCAAAGTGCTTTATTTCATTTGATTATTAATTTGAAAAATGTTCCACCAAACGCTAAGCTAACAGTCAATTGACTTGATCTTAATTTGTAGATGTAAGCGAATCAATATGTGATTAGACACTACGAAGTCAGAATTTCGACGCTCTTTCACAGGACAAGATAAAAAAGAGTGGATTGCCGCAGGGATACATCCTGGGGCAATTGAAATTTGCAGTCTATATTAGTGATATTCCTTACTATATTTCTGACAGCTGGAATAACCTTAATACAAACATAGTCACTGTTTCTTCTATAAACTCATTTGAAAATAGATTAGACAGTTTTCAATCAAATTAGAAAATGTAATTTATTTCTTTAATCTTATAATATTGTATTTCTCCTACTTCTTTTCGTTATGTTTCAGTATTGTATTCTTTTCATTTCATTTGTCATGTACATGCTAGTGGGTCAATTATTGTGTAATTCTCCTGTTTTTTTGTGGGCATAATATGTAATAATAATAATAATAATATTTCAATCCTAAGTATATATAAATACCTACACGACTACTTAAACCTCCTAAAAATTTCTGGTATCAATTTGTCACTATTTCCTTATCTTAAGTTCTTAAGACTCTTCGGCTTTTCATATGTGCATTAATGAGCTCATAAAATAACCTAAGAGTACTTTTAAGAAAACTAAATGTTTCGCAAGGTATGAAATATATTTTCTGAACCTAATCATGTCTAAACGCTCTAATTCACTCAATCAACTATTTACGACCTGGTAGAGTCCAATTATCGTAATATTATGAACACGACAATCAGGAAACGGAAACAATAAAACTATTTTCCAAATTGCGATGGAACCTTGTGGGGGAGACCGTATTACTCGTTAATAAAACCGACAATAAAAATCCAATTCCACTAATTCGAGTTGCCCACGTGTAAACCTAACTGTCAATTTTCTTCCAGCTCGAAAAGAGCATCCACAGAAAATGGTCACTTACTTATCGCCTTGTAATTGACTTGTACAGTAGATCCCTTAGGGATATTCAATTTCGTCAGTGTGATTATACTGGTCAATTTATCAGACTACGTAAAATGGTTTCAGCTGATCAAATTTATTACTACTTGTAACTTTATTTATCCCACATAACCCGCATGGATATGGTGTCATTTCATAATTTTAGCGTACTGATAGGGGTACAAAGTGTGTCTCTTTTTCTTTAATAATGTCAGCAATAAATCTGAAGTTTGCTGGTGACACCCAGTTGCTTTATTACGAAATATTCAAAGAGTGTAACTTCCAACTATATAACTATATATATATATATATATATATATATATATATATATATATATATATATATATATATTTATTTCAATTGTTGTTGCCTGTGACCTATTTTTAACTTTTTGATAATTATTAGCAATAACAGGCTTGGTGAATCTCAAAACACTCGATTTTATTAAAAAGTTGACGATTCGCCACGACATTTGTGGCTTCATCAAAACTTTTGATATTATTGATTTGAAAAAATTTGAATAGTTAAAAAAGACTACTATGTTTCATCAAAATTTTTCGGCTGTGGCCGTTCTGTTATTTATTACGTGCTATTCAGTCCAATATTAACAATCAAATCTGTTATTATTAGATGGTGAGGGAAACCACAGAAACCTTTACCCATGTAATGTTCGAAATAGGTTCAAATTATTTTGATTTTGAAATGTCAAAGAATAGGGTACTATTCATCTTTTTTCAAAATTTTTTTATTACGGCTGTGGCCGTCTTCAGTTATTAGTTACGTGCTATTTAGTCCAATATCAATAGATAGGTCTGTTGATATTAGATGGGAAGGGAACCACAGAAACCTTCACCCACGTAATGTACAAAATAGGTTTAAAATATTTGATTGTTGTCTTTAAAAAGACATTACTTGTAATTTTGAGAATCACATGTTCTAAACTATACTTTCTTTTTAGAAAAATTGAAAATTCTAGATGTTTAGATTTTGTCTAAGAAGATGAGTTGTTATGGTTAGAGTTTGTTTTTTGAATTATTTTGTTTTGATTTATGTTGTTTCTCAGAAAAATTAAAGAATTAAATCTGCGTATATTGAACTTAAATGTTTTATTATTTGTTCTATCATTTACGACTTTATTTAAATTTTTTTGAATATGTAATATTTCTAAAATTTCTCTGCGTTTTTGATATTTTTCTATTTCTAAAATTTTTGTGCTATCAAAGTTGAAACTATGATTCTCATTGTTTTTATGTTTTCTTAGTGCTGTGGTTTGTGTTTTGGTATATTTGTGTGCTTTTAATCTTTCTTCTAAATATTGAAAAGTTTGTCCTATATATGATTTATTACAATTATTACAGGGTATACTATAAACAACATGAGATTTTTGCAGAAGAGGTGTTTTACTTTTTAATTTAGAATATATTTGTTTTATTTGATTTTGTGCAGTGTGAGCTACTTTAATATCGTGTGGATTTAAAATATGTGATATGGAAGAGGAATATATTTTTTGTTAATATTTTCTTTTTTGACGTTTCTAATGTGTTGTAGAGGTTAAGAATTCTATTTTCAGTGATTTTCTGTATAAGTTTTATTGGGTAATCGTTTTTTGTGAGTAATTCATGGACTTCTAGTAATGTTTCATGTCTGTGTGTAGGTGAAGTAAGTTTAAGTGCTTTGTCTATATATCCGATAATTAAACTCTTTTTTTGTGACAAATGATGTGTACTTTTGTAGTTCAATGTTCTTTGTGAAAAAATTTCTTTTCTATGCCATTTTGTGATAATTTCATTGTTTTTGTGTATGAGAGTAATATCAAAAAAATTTAATGTATTGTTCGTTTCTTTTTCTAGAGTAAATTGTAATTTTTTATTGAAGTCGTTGAATTTTTTGAGAATATCATCAATAAAATCTTCTGATGTTATTATAAGACAATCATCACCATACCTTTGGAAAGTTATAATTCGTTCATTCGAATTATTTAATACATTTTCTTCTAAATATTCTAAAACTAATTGAGCTATAACACTGGAAATAGGACTTCCCATTGCTACACCATCAATTTGTTGGTAGAACTTATTTTCATATTGAAAATAGTTTGTACCAAGTGCAAACTGAATTGCTTCTATGAAATCGGTTTTAGGAATATTTGTATAATTTTTAATAATATTCCATTTATCATTAATCATTATTGGAACCAAAGAATTTGGAATATTGGTATAAAGAGAAACAACATCTAATGAAAAAAATTTGTAATTGTTAGGTAGTTTTGAGATGGTCTTCTAGATCGAGAGAATTTTTGATATAGTAAGGATTTTGATTCACTATATTTTTTAATATTGAAGAAAGAAATTTAGAAAGATTAAACAGAGGTGATTGAATATAATTTTTTGATGTGTCTGTTTTTATAAATTTTTCTGAGAAACAATATAAATCAAAACAAAATAATGCAACAAACAAACTCTAACCATAACAACTCATCTTCTTAGACAAAATCTAAACATCTAGAATTTTCAATTTTTCTTAAGAGAAAGTATAGTTTAGAACATGTGATCTCCAAAATTACACGTAATGTCTTTTTAAAGACAACAATCAAATATTTTAAACCTATTCTGTACATTACGTGGGTGAAGGTTTCTGTGGTTCCCTTCCCATCTAACCTATCTATTGATATTGGACTAAATAGCACGTAATTAATAACTGAAGATATATATATATATATATATATATATATATATATATATATATATTTATATATATATATATATATTTATATATATATATATATATATAATTATTTATTCGAATTGTTGTTGCCTGTGATCTATTTTTAATCTTTTGATAATTATTAGCAATAACAGGCTGGTTGAATCTTAAAAAACTCGATTTTATCAAAAAGTTGACGCCTCACCATGATATTCGCAATTGAAATTTCTTTGACATTTATTGATTTGAAAAAATTTAATAAAAAAGGCCTCCTTTGTATATGCTATTCAGTCTAATATTAATATTCAAAATTCTTATCATTAGATCGTAAGGGAAACCAAAGAAACCTTTACCTACGTAATGTTTGAAAATAATAATAATAGGGTACTATTTATTTAACAACAAAGAAATTAGTTATGGGAAAACATTAAAGAAGTGGAGTAGAATTATCGGAATAGTACGTTTATATGGAAGCAGCCGTTGACACGTGTTTCGGACTCTTTGGTCCTCATCAGAACGGCGTAGCTAAGTATTGGATTGAAAATTTGGAGATGAAAATAGTTTAATAAATAAAATCCTCTGTTATGGAAGAAAATCACTTATTTGTGGTTTATTGTTTGAACTCTCCGGTATGGGAGATTTGGTCAAACTTTGCCACGGAGGCGATTAATTCCATCCGAGAGATCTCAGAAAGAGTAAATTAATATTAAAAAAGAAAATTAGTTTTGGGAAAATATTAAACAAGTAAAGCAAAAATTATCGGTATAGTTCGTTTATATGGAAGTAGCCGTTTTTAATGAAATTTTTTATAATAAAATCCTCTGTTATGGAAGAAAATCACTTATTTGTGGTTTATTGTTTGAACTCTCCGGTATGGGAGATTTGGTCAAACTTTGCCACGGAGGCGATTAATTCCATCCGAGAGATCTCAGAAAGAGTAAATTAACATTAAAAAAGAAAATTAGTTTTGGGAAATATTAAATAAGTAAAGCAAAAATTATCGGTATAGTTCGTTTATATGGAAGTAGCCGTTTTTAATGAAATTTTTTATTTATTTAGAATTTCAAATCTTTTAAAAAAAGGGTACTTACAGTTTAAAACTCTCAGCTTAAGTTTAGGATCATTGCCATATTTTCAGCTTGCAATATTTAATTATTTATTCGAATTGTTGTTGCCTGTGATCTATTTTTAATCTTTTGATAATTATTAGCAATAACAGGCTGGTTGAATCTTAAAAAACTCGATTTTATCAAAAAGTTGACGCCTCACCATGATATTCGCAATTGAAATTTCTTTGACATTTATTGATTTGAAAAAATTTAATAAAAAAGGCCTGCTTTGTATATGCTATTCAGTCTAATATTAATATTCAAAATTCTTATCATTAGATCGTAAGGGAAACCAAAGAAACCTTTACCTACGTAATGTTTGAAAATAATAATAATAGGGTACTATTTATTTAACAACAAAGAAATTAGTTATGGGAAAACATTAAAGAAGTGGAGTAGAATTATCGGAATAGTACGTTTATATGGAAGCAGCCGTTGACACGTGTTTCGGACTCTTTGGTCCTCATCAGAACGGCGTAGCTAAGTATTGGATTGAAAATTTGGAGATGAAAATAGTTTAATAAATAAAATCCTCTGTTATGGAAGAAAATCACTTATTTGTGGTTTATTGTTTGAACTCTCCGGTATGGGAGATTTGTTTATTAAATTTTTTCAAATCAATAAATGTCAAAGAAATTTCAATTGCGAATGTCATGGTGAGGCGTCAACTTTTTGATAAAATCGAGTTTTTTAAGATTCAACCAGCCTGTTATTGCTAATAATTATCAAAAGATTATATATATATATATACTATTATAAATATATATATATATATATATATATATATATATATATATATATATATATATATATATATATATATATATTATATATGTGTGTGTGTGTGTGTGTGTGTTTACATTCAACAAGACTGTTGTGTAGGTACTTGAACAAAATTGTGTACGTAGTAAAATACCGTCTGGAGAGAATTTTCAACTTGAAAACTTCTCTAGAAAAGGTAAATCGAAAAAACTCATCTACAGAAGATAAAAGATACATATAGTAAGTGACAGGATTTGAAAGTGTCAAAATTAATTACAAGTTATATAACTAAAACTCAAAGTCAGGAATAAATCACTGTATGATACATTTTCCACAAACCTTGTGGAGCAGAGGTTGAGTGACCATTTGGGATGCAGGCAATCTGGGTTCGAATCCAGGGTTAGGTATGTATGATTTTGTATATTATGAGTTTATGTGGCTCAAAAAATTATTAAGTTGTATAATATTTACAAATACAATGGCTGTTCGGAATCGGCCTTATATAGTAGGTTCCCAGTGAGAGCAATGAAATCATACCTGAATATTTTATTTTATTTGTGCATGACAATGAAAAACGGAATAAAGTATTTCTAGATATAAGTGGTCATATAGCAACATTCTAGCTGCCTGAAAACTCCTGAAATATATCCATTAAATTCTCACGTTTATAAATCGATATGAAGTACATAGTTCTAGTTCCCGTGAGTGAAGCAAAACTATTCCACATTATTTGCTTACTTGTCTACTGTGGGACCACCAAGTCTTCAATTCAATTGTATCCCTTTCCTAACATAAGTGCTTTATATTCTCACACATAAACTTCATTTAAAGTCTCTCCATGATGTAATACCACTCGATATACTTCAATTCCTTGAATATTATAATGTCATGTCGTAGCTGGGTATGCTTTACCACCAAGACAGAAATATAATGCCCTTCACAGGGGGTAGAAAGGAATATTATGACAAACTCACAGGGTGTCCGTGGGTCTTGGACGACAACTCTCCACAAAAGCAGATGCAATGTCAACTGCGGAATATATTGCTGGGCGTTTCGTTTACTACCTTTGATTCTACCTATTCTTTAAAGGGCTTAGAAATCGCGATATTATCGATCTCGAATTTGTTGCTCGTTGACTGTGGTTTTCTAGAAATATTACAAGCAGATGTTGCTTCTGATTTTATCAGTATCAGTCAAGCGAATATTTATGGTGCGAGCCTTTTGTATAGATCTAATTGTCACTGAAATTCCAGAATATTTGGAAATAATTTATAGATAAGAAACAATATAACCGAGTTCTAAAAATAAAATTGTTATACTTGAGAATTGGAAAGAACAACACTATAAAAAATTATTCTACGACAATACTTATCCCTGTTTGATGCTTGATATTCATCGCTTTGTCCCTCAAGTTGGCTTCATCAAAAGTTGATGATATTGATTATTAGTGTGAATTCTTGATGATAAAATATACATATGTAGTTGATATGTTGGTTTCAATTTTGGTTTAGTGGAATAAATCATAATTCTATGATCCATATCGAGTTTTCCGAAATTATAAGACAAGAATATGAAAAAAATTTATGTTTTACTATAACTGTCAAAAAAAGACTACATTCACGAATCGCTATGGATACACAAAGTTTTCAATTTTTTAGTGAAAAATAGTATATTGTATACCTAGGCGGTAAAGTGGCATTTTTCAGACGAGGCGCAGCCGAGTCTCGCCACGACTTGAGGCCTGAAAAATCACTTTACTGCCATGGTTTACACATGATTTTTTATCCTACAAAATAACTGTTGGTAAGATTTTTTCTATAAAAATTTTATTTTATAATATGAAATTCATAACTATGAGACATTATTTTTCAAAGTGACATTCAAAATCGGATTATGTATAGTACAGTTAACAAAAGAGATTCCTTGCTTGGATAAATTTGATAACAGTACTTGTATTTTTTTACCTGCTTGGAGGCACACCACTCCATAAATAATTTGTATTTGAGGTTATATTTCGCTTTAGATTTATTCGGTAATAAGTCTAGCGTGACCTGGTTAGCTATATCAGTTATTTCAGGTGGAGTGAGATACATTATTTCTGCTGATTCAGACTCCATAACTTAGAACAAATATCAAAATACGACAAATTATGATTGAATTGACAACTGCCGAATATTTATTTTTAAACTGATGTTTAATTGTCAACTGGAGCGCCAGCTAGCGTGAAAACGTAAAAATTATTTTACCGCCTAGCCGAGAAAAGGTCTACTTTCTCGCCTCCATGAAGCTGGTAAAATTCAACTTTCTTATAGTGTAGGATAAAAAGAAAATTTTTTCACCGTGAAAAAAAGACCATAGAATATAAAAAAATGCATTTAATGAAAATTAATAAGAATCACGAAATTATTTATTGCAAAAATTAATAGTAAAATATGAACAATTATTTTCAATGTTTATTCCTGAGGACGACGATGCTGATAGTTGGTTTTCAGAAATTGTCTTGTTCTCATCAGAAATGCAGGGATTATTAGTAGATATATCTCCGTTGGAAGTGGATGGTTGACAGTTTAAAATTTTATTAGAAATATCAATTTTGTTATTTAAACTGTCCTCGCAAGTAACTTGTGGTGTATAACTATCACTGGCAATATTAGTATACTCCATCGTAGAATTTGTGAAATACGCGAAATAATTTACAAAGTATTTAATTTGACGCTTGTTAAATAGATCTCATGTTACCTCGGTTACACTTTCTCTGACATAAGATCATAGAATATATTGATAAATATACATGAATTTCAATTTTTAAAATAAAATGACTCTTAATAAATACTCATAATTTGAATATTTTTTTGCCAGTTGTACTAAATTTATTGTTTGTATTTTGTGAGCGAAATCAGTATTTCATGGCGCAGTCGAATGAATTTAAGCCTCGATCTGACGATCTTGGCTGAAAATTTACATTCTTAAAACACTGATTTCGCATCTTATTACAAAAATAACTATTTAAAATCTAGGCAGTCTACAAAATTTCTTGGAACGAAGTTTCTTATCGCACTTTATTAACAATCCAGACACTTGGCGAATGATGAAATATAGACAAGGTCAGCTGTATTCGTGTATGCGTGAAGATATGAGTTTTGGTGATGCTTTCAGCGAAGGCGGCATGTTATACAAGCTGATAAATTCAATAGGTATGTCAATTGAGAACTACGTAGTATGTATAGTTCCAAGTGAAGAAATAATCTAAAGAATTAATTATAAATTTATGTTGAAATTGGTTGATTATTTTAGATGATGTATGAGTTTGAAGTAGAGAATTTATTATAATTTTTACGAATAATTTATAACATTTTCGTGTAATGATTATCTGGAATCAGAATGAAGAATAACTGAAGAAAGCTAATTTTCAATAATTTAATAATTTTATATATATATATATATATATATATATATATATACATAAATATATATGTATATATATATATATATATATATATATATATATATATATATATATATATATATATGTATATATATATATATATATATATATATATATATATATATATATATATATAATATATATATATATATATATATATATATATATATATATATATATATATATATATTGATAGCTTGTTGATAGAGAGATTGCTCGCAAGAGGAAATTTTCGAAGGATATAGCTTTAAATGTAAATGGTTGATCTCTCTCTGATCCTATGGAAGTAACGGAAACGTTTGGACAATATTTTTCATCTGAATGTGCACTGAGCTTACAAGATTATTACGGAGATATCAGATCCGAATCATGTACGACCCATGATTTATCTGAAAATACATTTTTTTTCTCTCCTGTCATACCAGAGGAAGTTCTGGAAATTATCAATTATTTAAAGAATAATACTGGAGCTGGTCCTGACTTTCTCTCTAGGAAAATATTGGCACCGCTGATCTCGTCTCATGTAGCCTATTTATTTAACTTATCTGTAACATCAGGGAAATTTCCTCTGATATTAAAAACTGCTAAAGTAATTCCTGTGTACAAGAAGAACGATTCAACTGACAAGGCTAATTATCGCCCCATTTCTCTTCTTAGCATTCAGTCCAAAGTATTCGAAATAATAGTTTATAGTAAAATGGTAAAATTTCTCAATAAGTTCTCCATAATATCTAGCTGCCAGCACGGATTTCGCAGTGTTTACCAGGGAAATAGCTTTTAGATGTTAAACTTCAAATTCACTGCAATTGTCAAAATGGTTACAATTTCGAATGATCGATTTCATTCGCCCAATATCTATGCTTGAATATATTGTCTTTGATCGGGATCAACAGTATTTTGATTCCTGTGTTACCAAGCATATTAATTCGGTAATTTCGAAGCTAACGTCCTATGTATATGAATAATATATGGAGATATGTGATGTCCGTTGTATATAAACGTTTATTTAGTCAATGACCCCAACACTAATGGAGTATTATGTCAGGAATATGATGTCATGGACTCTGGAATCGGGAATTATGACTAGGATAAATAGAAACTCAGGTTCAACTCGTCATATGTGGACATGTTGTGAAACAGGCTTTGCAAATAATGAACTTCAATCACAAATAAATAAAAACTTAAGCGAATGTATGTAAATGTCAGGAGAATTTTCAGATATTTGTGAATCTTGTTACACCTGAAAACGATTTCCGACATTTTTGGAATTCTCTTATATATGTGAGTATATATATAAATATATATATATATATATATATATATATATATATATATATATATATATATATATATATATATATATATATATATATATACCACTCCCCCGATTGCCATGGTGGGGCTGCCACCTTTGGGCCAAGGCACTGGCCAATTTCGCTGGTGTTCGAGTGTAGGGAAGAGTATTTCCCCTCTTCCACGGTAGTGAATGCGGTTATTCCGCCGATGTTCGGTCGCCATTTCCTCATCAGTGTTAATAGGGGGCACCGCGTAAAGGTTGAGGTTGGCATTTGGTTGGGAGAGGCTGTGTGTTGCGCATCACCAACCCTTACCCCATATATATATATATATATATATATATATATATATATATATATATATATATATATATATATATATATATATATATATATATATATATATATATATATATCTATATGTATATATATATATATATATATATATATATATATATTTATATATATATATATATTATTATATATATATATATATATATATATATATATATTCCCCGCGTAGATATATTTTGCTATCTCCAGCGGCTGTAATCAAACGAGCTGCAATCTGGAGTGTTCTTCGATGCAGAACAAAAATATTATGCAGTCATCATTTTGGCATCTTAAAATATAGGAAAATTTTTCCAACATATCCGAAATTCAGCCTCTTAGTACTTGAATCTAAAACCAATTTTTGTTGAAGTTTTCTACCCCAAAACCTACGTGAATTAAATAAATGACAAGAAAGTACCTTTTGGTATCAAATTTTTTTATTGTTTTTATTGTTTTTTTTTTGGTTTTGTTTTCAGCAGCTACGTGGATTGAGAAAATGTTAGGGAAAAGCGTGTACGTTTCAATTGATTTTTCAACGACGCACTTTTTATGTTCAAATTTTGAGCGTTTTTGAGGTTTTTTGAGCATCACAGTTCTCCTCTTCAATTCCAAGTTCAGTAAGACTGCTGAAAATGTCTACTTTTGTTTTGGTATATATTAAAAAGGTGCAATTTGTGGGTTTCAAATGTTTTTCTCAAATCAGCTATATTTATGTACCTACATTTCATGCAAATTCATCTTCTGCAAATGGACTTATGTGATGATGAATTTGCATGTGAAAAGAAACAAATATAAGTGGAAAATACTACCCAAGTGACGGAGCTCTGCAGCTCCTTTTTTATGTATAAAAAACTATGTTATTATATATACAGCGCGTCCATGGATGAGGTGCCAAAAAAGAATTTTATTTTTACCGAAAAATGTTATTCTTGACAAAAGGTTTTTCGTGTTCAAAAAACCCATCAAATGTTTAAATAATCTAGTGAGTGACTTTTGCGATATGTTTAGGTAACAACTATCAATTTCGCTAAATAATTTTCAAATTGTCATTATATTTCTATATGAAGAGTAAGCAAGGTTGAAAGAAAAAGACAATCTGAAAATTATTTACCGAAGTTGAGAGCTACTTAGGAATATCGCAACATTCACTCATCAGATTATTATTAAATTTCCGAAATTGAAGGAAACATTTGCATGGTTTCAAACAAAATTGAATAAAAAATGAAACAGGTTTTAAAAAACTTCAATTTCATTGAATTTTAAGGCCTTTTTGAAGGAGCAAAACTTTTTATTAAAAACAACATGTCTCGCTAATACTGAAATAGAAATGTTTTTCCTTTTATACATATTTTTAGTGACTCGTTTTGCAGATGAAAAAAATATTTATTCAATATAATTCAACCCAAACACCGTAACAATATTGGCGTGCACCATTCAAGAATAAGCACGCCATATGAACGATGATTACAATGATATTATTTTCACATAACCATCGTATATATTGTTAGTATTATTTCAAGCTGAATATATTCAAACCCCTTCTATCTCAAAAAAGAATTGTTGAAACAGAATCTCTCACAAACAAAAACATAAAGGTAATTGTACTTCTATATGGTTTCATAATGAAAATACACTATAACTCCTATAATTCTTTAATAAAATCCCAATCCATCTCTTCGAATACCAGTCTACAAAAGAACTGAGTTCGATAGGGAACAATCAAATTCAGGTAGCAAAGTTCTCATAATAGGGCCAATATCGGTTAACCAAATAACATATACTCGCCCAAGTATTTCCAAACACTGGCATTCTTTTCACATAATGAATGTCTCTGCTATTTTTCCATCTCCGTCTCTAAATCTGAAACTTTAGTTGAGACCAGTTAACAATGCACCCTAAGTGAATGAATAGAAGAGGCACGGAGAAGAAAAATAGCGTAAAGAGGGCGTTCACGGATATGGGAGGTGAACTAGCTAGAAATCTGATAAATAGAAAAAGGAAAAAAATATATATTATGTTATATCACTGCTATTCTAGATGTATAATAGTATACTCAATTCAGCAGCCCTTTATCCGTGAATTTGGTGCTATTGAAGAATATCTTGGTCTTATTTCTTCTGCAATATTCTCACTTAGTATGGCTATCAGTAATCAATTATTCTAAAATATCTATGTAAAATTGAGACCATTCAAGTACCACGGATTATATTCATCATGATACTTATTCACTTTTACCAAATATTGGCATTCGTAATTCGAATGCTGCTTCGTAATCATTCCATAATTTTTTTTATTCTGAAATTTCTTATATAATTCCTGATCAAATTGTCATAACCATTCACTATACCTCAACTGAACACTTTTCGAGATATTAATTGTTCTCCTAAAATTTTGGCAGTTGCACCTTCAAGAGAAATTGCAAATAACTTTTTTGTTATCAGGTCCATTGGCATGCGGTTTTGATTTTTTGAACCTTGGAACATTTCGTTTCAAACTTTGCCATATTTCTGACTAGTTGCTTGATAAAAACTAGTGGGAATTTGAAGTTTAATCGTTAATAACTTTCTTAATGGTATGCTGTTTATGTTTTATATATATATATATATATATATATATATATATATATATATATATATATATATATATATATATATATATATATATATATATATATATATATATATATATATATATATATATATATATATATTTTGGGTTTGTACGTATGTGTGTTTGTGCATTTGGATATAAATAAATGTAAAATATAAATAACTTTCATATTACCTAATTAAAATTTCATACGTCCCAAATCAAATATTCTCAGTAAATTCAAGTCACAATAATAATATCATGATCCACTTTAATAATAATAAATTAGGAGTTAATCATAACCGTATTACTTTCATTACAAAAACGATTGTAGGTAAAATATTGTCACGCACAAAAGGCGCTTTACTGGACACGCAAACTTCCAGGACTCGTCCATTGTTCTTCCTGGAATTTACTGTCTAGTCCGTAGACTAAAACGGGAGCTATAATTTTATTATAACTTGTAAAAAGGCTCATGTCTAGAATTTTATGAAAAATCGGTTTTGTCTACAATTTCAATTAATGTATATATATATATATATATATATATATAAATATATATATATATATATATATATATTTATATAATATATATTCAATAATTATTGGTCTACTGGTTTATTTTGTCGGTTCATTACATATATTTTTCGATATATATTTAAAATAATTGAAATTTCGGTATTATGATAATACTGCTATTGCACATGATGTGTTGTATGTTGTTTGGATTTACGTTATGTATATATATATATATATATATATATATATATATATATATATATACAGCGAAATTAAATAGAAGGCCACCTGCATTGGATACTATCGTAAATAATATCATCTGCGATTTCGCAGGAGACATTTATTATTGAAAAAAGTTTCACATGTCATTCCGGTGAACAAAACAACTTTTGATTTTAGGAGGACATTACAATGTCTTTCATCCTTAAAATCATAGGAAACTAATGAGACTAAACATTGGATTACTTCTGACATAGAAAGACGCAGAAATATACTAAACTACTATAAATTTTTCCTATTATAAAGACTAAAAGCATATTTTCGAAAGATCGAACTTAATTGTCTTTGAAATATTTCTCCAATTTCAGCAAGTATAAGTATTTGAAGGATTTGGTTATACATTAGCATTCATTCTAAGCTCGAAAATAATGGTAGGCATTCGATGAAAAAAGTTTATCATTTTCCTTTCGGATGTTTAATTAATGGATTCACTCCGAGATCTTTAGCAATATCATTAACAAATTACTTGCAATAATGAGAAACATTTAATTTACTTTCTGTCAGTAATGCAAGTCATTCACTTGAATCGTGAGCCGATATATGCCTGTGGTATTCTTCTTACTAGTTTGATACCGGTGATTAATCATAAGACTCATGAACATTCGATAGGCCCATTTCAATTAATGGCATTATATTACTTCTGATTTTGAATTATAGCGCATGTTGCCTCTTCATTCACAATGAAGAAGATTCTGCCAATTCATTGTATCAGTTTACTAATTTTCACAAAATTTTTGAATAATAGATTATATATATATATATATATATATATATATATATATATATGTATATGTATAAGGATAAGTATATATATATATATATATATATATATATATATATATATATATATATATATATATATGTATAAGTATAAGTATAAGTATATGTAATATATATATATATATATATATATATATATATATATATGTTTATGTATATGTGTATATATATATATATATATAAAATATATATATATATATATATATAGTATATATATATATATATATATATATATATATATATATATATATATATATATATATATATATATATATATATATATATATATATATATATATATAGATTACTTGAATGGATCCCTACCACATTTAGGCAAATTAACATCTGAACTAAAAAATATATTTAGAGAAGATAAAGTCAAAATATCAACTTATAATCCTAAGACTGTTGCTTCACTGTACTCCAGACTTAAGAGTGAGATCCCTTTGAGATTACTTAGTGACGTAATTTACCAAATAAAATGCTTAGACTGTGGACAAAATTATATTGGTCATACTTTTCAATGGCTGAAGTGCAGACTGGCCATTCACAAGAGTGATAACACGAGGTATAAGGAAAGGTGTGCACTTGCAGTGCATGCACATGATATGGATAGCAAGATAAATTTCGAAAATGTTGAAATTTTAAAAAGGCATCAAACTACCATAAAAGAATCATACATGAGATGATCCAAATAAAAAAATGTGAAGCCACCATTAACAAGAAAACCCATACAAAAAAAACTGAGTAATATATATTCATATCTTCTTACGAAAATTAAGGCTAGGATTAGGTATGATGGGCAGCTGGATGAATAGAGATGTTGCTGAGGACATTTCTATTCATAGAATAATAGATAAAAATATTGACAATGACATAACGAGTAATATATTGTGTTGTGAATGACTTGTTGCTGACTGAACAGAAATATTTTGGAAACCTCAAATTGTGCAATGCGTATTTCCTTTACTGCTTACTATTGTTCCAGTGTTCTGTTGTAGATGTTATTTTACTATAACCTCAACTTCGGTAATACTACTGTTTGCCCTTTTTTGAATTGTTCTTTGTGACACTTTTTGTATTTGTAGAAGCCCTGAGGATGCAATAAAGTAATTACGAAAGCTCGGCTGAGAAACAAGATGACCACTGTGTGTTTTAATGCTCGATTGAGTCGACAATACACTTAACTTATAGAATATATATATATATATATATATATATATATATATATATATATACATATTCTTGTTTGAAAGAACCACTATGGATTTCAGGTAGATTACCAGAATGAGGGGCCGATTAATCTAGTAATCATTCCATCAAGTCGAGCGAAATGAAAACAAACGGCGACATTACTCATTCACAGACTACAAATTTGATTTGAAAAACTGATAAGTTGAAATGCGTAGCTATCGAACCCGGTTATTACTCTATACTGATGAGACTAGAAAGTTTTGAAAATGCTATTTGATCTTTTCTTACAACCACTAATGTGAAATATATGAAGTAATTAATTTAATTGTTTTATTGATGCTCACCTGAGGCAAAAGAAGATTACTTTTTCAAAACTTTCAAGGGTTAGAAATAGGTTACCCAAAGTAGTCATTTTAATTAGGTACGTCGTTTATTTTTATATCTAATATTTCAAGATTTGAACAGTGAATTTGTATCACTTATCACTACTAAATCAAGAAATTTATACATACTAATGTGGGTGACCTAAAAAATTTGACATTCCCAAAAAACGCTTCGCTGAGAACAGTTTATCTCACCTAAAAATTTTCAATGCCTTACCTCAATATAGAGGTGCTAAGGAGGTGAGCAAAGCTTTCATAACCTGGATTTCTATGCCCCCTCAATTACTGAAGTGAGCTGAATTTTGTTTTTTCAACTATTTATATATTACTTTTATAAGTTTTCCTTGTCACAAGAACATGGTATATCACTTTCTTCAATATATATATATATATATATATATATATTATATATATATATATATATATATATATATTATATATATATATATATATATATATATATATATATATATGTATATATATTATATATATATATATATATATATATATATATCTTTGAATTGTTGTTGCCTATGAACTATTTTTAACTTTTGGATAATTATTAGCAATAACAGGCTTGGTGAATCTCAAGAAACTCGATTTAATTAAAAAGTTTTAACTTTTAATAAAATCGAGTTTTCTGAGATTCACCAAGCCTGTTATTGCTAATAATTATCAAAAAGTTATATATATATATCTATATCTATATTTATATTCATATATATATATATATATATAGGTATATATATATATATATATATATATATATATATATATATATTTATTTATTTATTTATTTATTTATTTATTCATACTTACATATATAACTATTTGATTTGTAATTTGCCTGGTTTTTCTATAACATTTGAATTTGCTTGGATTTTTTAGTTCATTTCAGAAAAATAATATGGTAGATATACTTCCAGATGTTTGGAGTGCTATGGTCCCCTTCTTCAGTTGATTTAGTTAGTACAAAATTTGCAATAATCAAATCAACACATATCACATAATTTTTTAAATCCTGTCAGAAACATTAAATACGGAACATATATTATTTAGTATTGAAATTGCAGTTGCCATCTTCAGTTACTAATTATGTGCGACTTAGTCCAATATTAGCAGTCAGGTTTTCTAATATTTAGCATCTGATATTAGCAGACCTGAATGCCAATATTCCATTGAGTAACATGTTATTAGTAGGTAACTGAAGACGGCCACAGCCTGAAAAGATTTCATAAAATATAGTTTTCGGTTTTTTTGAATTTTAAATTTTTTAAAAACTTGTAAACGTCAAATTCAATCAAATACATAGAAAGTTTGGAGACAGTCATGAATTTCATGAACGTATTTTAATAAATAAAGGGGTTCTCATAATAATTCAAATTGCCGGTTATTGCTAAAAGAAGATGAGTGAATATATATGATATAACATTTATTGGATGTTTTTTCAGTTCCAAAGAAAATAATAAGACCCACTAATAAATAACTGATTATCCAAGAGCACGGAGCACACAACTATATTTTACCAAGGTAAATTAAGTTGTCACAAGTAGACACGCATGAAATTTTCGAGTCCTCACAATGGCATGAAAGTGAAAAATGTTAAGTGTATCCAAACCGTAATTAATGGGAATATAAGAGGAAAGTTTAACGCATAATGCAGTGAATAAATGGAATAACGGCATACGACCAAATTGATCATCAACCGAACCATACCTACACTAGAAAAAAATAGTGGCACTTCACATTCAACCACTTTGAAAGATTTAGAAATATATGAAGTACAAATTCGTATTTTATCAATATACGTTTGTTTAAATGATTCTGATTTGATTTCTGAATAGTTTGATTTGAAGAAATCAGAATAACATTTCAATTTATGACAATAATGAAAATAATTCCCTTCAGCATATTATGTCAATTGATAAAAGAAGAAGCATGCTGTGAAACACTATCCCCATGTTATACAATAACATTTTCTTCATTAATTTGTATTTAACCATCTTGCTTTTTGTTGTAAATATCTTGAAAAGCAATTCAATTTGTAGAACTTTCTGTACATCTTGCATTATAAATAAACATTGTAGGTACATATCTTTTATAGGCAGAACTAGAAATAATGAAATTTAATTGTGCAATATATGACACTAATTTTTATTTCAGACTTTAAGGAATAAATCAGTGATTGAATTTTTTAATCTCTGGAAGTAAAAAAGATTATAAATAATTCAGAGTTTTCAAATTCCAAATGAAATTCGTTCAAAACTTTTATCTTAACTTCACGAAAATACCTTTTTCGAATTTCTCGTAGATTTTTTCTACACTATTACTTAGAGAAAATATGAAAATTTGTTTTCGAAATTTTGCTATTACGAAATCAGATTCTATTCATTTTTGGTTAGTTATAGAAACATCCCACCTCGTCAAGTGTTTGTACAATTACTGAATTCAGAATAATTATACGTATAACCTTTTAGACGAGTTCATTTATACAAAAACCAATGTGTCGATGAGGAAAAAAAATAACGGCCAACCTAGTGATGATGGAAAATACACGACGCTTTCTTTCATTTCAAACAAAAAATTATATCAGTGGTCGATATCTAATAGTGGAAACAGCACGGAAGCCATTGTTCGTAAATAATTACTTTTGTTTTCGTGTAATAAATTCAAGATAAGCAGACCAGAATTTGACATCTAATCAGGTCGTCACGAACCGAAAATATTCCTACAATTCCATTTTCGTTGCTCATAAAACTTTGACGGTTTCGTTATTGAATGGCGTAATCAAAGTTTCACAGTTCTGTACACGGAAAAACGTTTTCGGTAGGATGGATGCACCGAAACTGATACGTATTTTCTAGAAGCAGATGGTTTCTGAAAACTTCGTAACAGTTTCAGGCAGAATGTTTCGTCTTGGATCCGCAGATCGGATATCTACGTAAACATCCATATTTTCTCTGAGCGATTGAAAATAGATAACACATATTTGACACTCTTATTTCGATTACGGTGCCAATTGAAAAAATCGATGCAAAGTGAATCAATACTTTCACATAACTATAACTGCCACTGTCAAACTCCGTGGACCATATATATATATATATATATATATATATATATATATATATATATATATATATATATATATATATATATATATATATCTTGAGAGGAGTGTTGCCGTGTAATCAAAACATCAATTTTACTTTCTTTGGGTTCTCGGCAATTAAAAGGGCAATTAATAAACGAAAGTCATTCGTCAATACATCTATATTTCGAACCTTAAGCGGTTCTTCTTCAGGATGCTAAAATTACATAAAAATTACCTTATAACATTAACATAAAAATTTCTAACTTACATCTGAACAAGACTCAAAAAAACAACAAAATGAACATGACAAAACCTCAAAAGGAATTCTAATTCCCCTTAAACTTGAAAAATATTACCAACCAGACAGTGTTCAATAGTTTGACAAGAGAGCAATTTTGTAGGTTATATTTCATAGAGTATTTGGGTTGTTCATAGAACCCTCATTCGACAACTGGAATAAGAAAAGAGTGAATAGGTTCATGTACCAACAATATTTATGCGTTGGACTCATCGATCAATCGTGGTGCACCAATTATGTCCAAAGATAGTAAATAACTGTATATGCTACTTAGATTACTGATGTCAGTCTTTCTGTTTATGTTATTGACCCTTTCATTGATGTAACACATTTCAAACAAATGATGACTTGATTATCATTCCTGCAGACAAGGGAAATGTCACAGTGTCTCTAACTAGGCAACAATACCGAGAAAAAATGATTGCTATTCTGAGTGATGATGATACGTATAAAGAGGTCAACAAAGATCCAACAACACTATTCCAAACGAAGAACAACCAAATTGTCAAACGACTCAAGGTAGAGAACGTCATAGATGCTAGGACAGCCAAGAACTTGATCACGTATAAGGCAGTAGCACCTAGGATTTATGGTCTACCTAAAGTCCATAAAGAGGGCATTCCACTTAGGCCAATAGTGTCCACGATCCAATCAGCAACAACGCAGTTGAGTGAATACATGGCAAGGCTTTTGTCGGATTCCTTCGCAGACTACCATACATATGCTATAAAAGATTCTTTTCAGTTTAGCAGTGTCATCAACAACTTTAAACTTCCAAAAAAACATAAAATCATCTCATTGGATGTAGTTAGCTTATTTACCAATATTTCATTTGAACGTGTTATTCGAGTAACTGAAGAAAATTGGGAAAGGATTGAAAGAAACACCACTATGGATTTTCCCTTTTTCCGTTCAATTATTAAGTTTTTGTTTGATTCCAACTATTTTACCTTTAACAATAAAATCTATCTTCAAGTTTTTGAATGTCCAATGGGCAGTAAGCTAAGTCTAATCTTGGCCTCTATTGTTATGTTGGCACTGCTAAGGCATTGCATCTCACAACTGCCTTTTGAGTTGCCCTTCATCTATCAGTATGTAGACGACCTAATTCTGGCACTTCCAATGGATGGTACAGAGGAAGTCCTCAAATAATTTAACAGATTTGATCCACACATTCAATTCACAGTAGAAGAGGAATTGCACAATGGTGTTCCACTCTTGGACACCAGAGTGATAAGAACAGCAAACAACATAGTGAAGTTGGATTGGTATCAGAAAAGCACATCATCGGGAAGATACATACATTATAGGTCGAACCATGATTGGAGAGTTAAGATCAATCTCATAAAGGGCATGGTCAGAAGAGTCAGGTCTACATGCCATTCAGATTTTTTGAAAAGTTCAGAATTGAAACTTTATAGCATTTTTCGAAATAATGGCTACCCGAAAGCATTTTCTGAACAAATGTTTTTGCTCAACAACAGACAACCACAATAATATAGTAAATAACAACAGTATAACTACAGAATGACATCACAACAATGAAACAACACAAACTGTTGTAAGATCACATGATAATGGTAGTCAAGTCTCAACCGAAAACTTTAAATATGTCTCACTACCCTTCATTCTAAATTTAACAACAAAACTAGCTTTTATATTCAGAGAGATTAAGAACGTAAAAATAGCTAGATATAATCCATTCACAGTGGGAAAACTTTTCAGCAATATGAAAGATAAAATCAGTATTCATTGTTTTTCTGATTGTGTTTATGAGATGCAGTGTAGGGATTGTGGATTGGTATATGTAGGCCAAACTTCCCAGGCATTAAAAAGAAGGATAGCCATCCATAAAAGTGACATAAGACTTCAGCCTGATAGGTGTGCTCTGGCTAGTCATGCCTCTTCCATGAACCATCAGTTCAATTTTGAGGATACAAAAGTGTTATGCACCAGTTTGAATCAGAATAAAAGAACATTCCTGGAAATGTGTTACATCAATGAAAGGATCAATAACATAAACAGAAAGACTCACATCAGTAATCTAAGTAGCATATACAGTTATTTACTATCTTTGGACATAATTGGTGCACCACGATTGATCGATGAGTCCAACGCATAAATATTGTTGGTACATGAACCTATTCACTCTTTTCTTATTCCAGTTGTCGAATGAGGGTTTTATTAACAACCCAAATACTCTATGAAATATAACCTACAAAATTGCTACCTTGTCAAACTATTGAACACTGTCTGGTTGGTAATATTTTTCAAGTTTAAAGGGAATTAGAGTTCCATTTGAGGTTTTGTCATGTTCATTTTGTTGTTTTTTTGAGTCTTGTTCAGATGTAAGTTAGAAAATTTTTATGTTAATGTTGTAAGGTAATTTTTATGTAATTTTAGCATCCTGAAGAAGAACCGCGTGAGGTTCGAAATATAGATGTATTGACGAATGACTTTCGTTTATTAATTACCCTTTTAGCTAATTGCCGAGAACCCAAAGAAAATACAATTGATATATATATATATATATATATATATATATATATATATATATATATATATATATATATATATATATATATATATATATATATATATATATTGTTATTACAAATAGCAACAAATTGTAGTACATAAAAACTACTCAATTTTTGTAAGAATTTTCAATTGTTTTATTATACAATTCCTATGGATGTAGGTCCGCAAATGCTTCCTTACCGAAATACAGGATGTTGAAGTTTCAAAAAAAAATGTAATTTTTTTAAACATCTTCGAAACCACGAAAGCTATCGAAATGAACTTTTGAACAATGTCATAGCTTCCCAAGCTCTATACATTAGTGTTTTCTTCCAAAACTGTTCAGGGGCGGAGAATTCAGTGGTACCGTGAGTTTCATTAGCCCATATTTTTGAGGGAGGGCATTATTGGCAAACAGAAAAGTGATAAGCAATTAATTTGAAGTCTATTGAATGAATTTTGTCTCTTGCTTCAATTTGATATTCTCAAGCGTTTTCTTTTAGAAGAAATGGAAAAAAGCGAACACTTATATTGTCACTCAAAATACTGAATCTAATTTTGACATAAGTCCGGCATTGCGATAGCGAGTAGTCAAGGCAACCACATCTTTAATTTTTAAATACTTCTTCCACGAAAATGTTTCGAAGGAATTATGCTCAATTATCTTGAAAACGCTTTCGTAGTTTAAAACTTTTTTTCTTCGAATATCTCAAAGAATAACCCCTCGAAATTTTCTGACATCATTCTGGAATTGGAATACATATAGGTATATCTATATATATATATATATATATATATATATATATATATATATATATATATATATATATATATATATATATATATATATATATATATATATATATATATATATATATATATATTATATATATATATATATATATATATATATATATATATATATATACAGCAGAACGTATCTGTCATTTTAGATAATTATCCCCAACCACCGCTATTTTTACGTAGATGTTTCTGGTTTTTTCATGATTCTTGAAAATGTACTTATACTTCTTTCCTCAACCGCGCTGCACTTTGCGGAGGCTTCCGTTTGAATTGCAACTTAGTACGCGATACACATAGCGAATAATTTTTTTCATAAGTATATAAAATGGAGTATTTTCTAATTTTTCTTTACAGTTTCTAAATAATGCGTGATTCTTCGAAACGCAATATACTGCCCGATTTTTTTGAATAAAATTAATTATTGTTAAGTTTTTATTTTTTTTTTCTATTTATTTGCGGTTTGCTACTCAAGCGTCGTTTTTCAAACTTTAATTTAGTGAAAAAAATACAACCTTAGTGACGTAGCCCTGCTACACATACGTTTCTCTTTTAATGAGAAAATAAAGGTACCTAACTGAGAGAATATCGTCAAAAAATCAGGTAAAAAAGAGAGACAAAGTATTGAGGATTGAATTGGAGTATACATATTCTTGATGAATGATAATGACATACCGAAGTTCGACAAAATACGTAAATTATCAAGGGGCAATGGGACACAATTCATGGGTGCATTTTCCTTATGTATTTTTATTCCATACATATACAGTTACATACATATAATGCATATTTCATAAATTGACCACACATAACAGAATATTGCAATTTGTGGGAGCATTCTCCTTCGCTGTTCAGCTATTTACATAAAACAATTTTTCACGACTAAAATAACCAAATACACTGACGGTACTGATGAAACGGAGAAACCACTGTTGGAAACGAATCGTTATCTGGTCTTTTGTACGTACCGTGGGCATGTGTGATTGGAAAATATCGGACCCAGAGTCTTATTACCAGCAGATTATCAAACGCTAAGCCGAATTTATGGCCGCCAACGTCCAGCCAACCATTATTTGCACAGTGGGCCCGATGCAGAGAGGAGCGGGTTATTTTAATCCGATTCCAAGGTGGAATACGCCATTTTTCAGGTGTGATAATGGTACATGAGTCGTTACTTCATGTTGTGGCCCGTGGGGTCATTGATACGTATAGTTTGGTATCCGTAAATACGTTATAATGAATGGTGATAAATAAACAAATCCGATAATCAAACTTCTTTTGTGCATATATATATATATATATATATATATATATATATATATATATATATATATATATATATATATATATATATATATATATATATATATATATATATATTGTTTAATTGTTTACATTACGTTACATTGTTCTACATTTCTCCCGAATACATCAATCAATGATTAAATAATAACAATATTTGTATTTATATTTTAGTTATACATTACTATTACTATTAAATAGAATTTGCATTACAGAGAAAAGAGAAAAACATAAAAGAATTGTAGATTCATAGATAATTGATAAATATTCAATGACTTTTATTTGGCACCTAGGTTAGGGAAACCTATATGTTCCATTTGAATAGGTCTTAGAGGTCTAAAAGGAGGAAAAGGTATAAGCTCTACATCAAGCAATACATAGGAAAAACATTAAACGTTAAACTTGGGAAATAATGTGAGAAAAATATACAATTACCATAATATAACATATATTATTTCAGAAAATATCTATAGAAATTTCTAGAATTTTGATATATGTACAGGCTGTCCCATTTTCGATGTCCTTACGGGGTAACTCGGTTATTTTTTAAGATAGAGATTTGCGGTTTTCGCGAACGTTGGCTACTTTTTTGTGAATCTCACGATACCGTAAACAAAATTTTCATAGCTTGCTTCGTTTTTGAGATACAGGGCGAAGTTGAAAATATTGCATTTTGGCCCCCGCCTTGTATCACAGCTATCTTTCAACTTATAGGAAAAGTAAAAACTGTGTTTTATACACTTTCTTACGTAGAATCCAGTGGCGTAGTGAGATTTTTGAAATGAGCTGTCATTGTTCAGATATAACCCAAAGTTATATTTTTTTAAATGGGACACTATATATATTTTTCCATATTCAAAAGATAAATGCTTTGAGCTCTTTAAAAATATATAATACTTTTATAATATTTCAAGTATTAGCCCTGTATTTAGATAAATTTCATTTTTGTTATAGCAAGTCAAGATAAATATCACTTTAGTAGAACTTTTAGCGCAATAAACAAATATCACTCTCATTTATATATGGTAGCATGGAAAGTATTCATTAAAAAAATATTATTTAATATAAGTTACTAAACAAAGATTAATTTAAAAATTATTATAACAGAAATTAAAACTTATATGAAACACTGCTACAAAACAAAGCTCTATTATTTTTCGGTTGAAAATATTTTATGAATATTGTTCAAATTGTTGTCCATTCTGTTGAAGACACAACCGACATCTTCTGAGGATAGCGTCAATCGACCGCAGTAACAACAAAGGTCTTATGCGTAAGAATTCGAAAGCTTCTCTCGTGGCATTCATGAGGGCATCTCGATTTTCTTGCCGCGTGTGGTTTATTTTATTTTTCATAAAGCCCCATATGAAAAAATCTAATATCGATAAGTCAGGGGACCTTGGTGGCCAGTTAATGGGACCATTATTACCAATCCACTGGTTTTGGAATCTTTCATTAAGAAAAGCCCTAACGGGACCTGCGTTATGACAAGGTGCGCCATCTTGTTGGAAATAACTGTGTCCGTATTGAGCCAACGGAATTTCGTCAAGTAGTTCACAAAGACAATCATCCAAAATTTCCAAAATGCGGTATGCCAATCTTCCTCCAAAAACGAAACAAGATACATTGAAGCCGCGAATCTGCCTTGCTGTTGACGAGCCACCGTAACGTGCTCATTTTCGTTTGACCAATAACGATGATTATTTCGATTAAAAATGCCAGCACTACTTATATAGCTTTCATTCTCCCGTCTTTTGTATATACCAACTACAAAACTCAATGCGCTTCTCAGCATCACCTGGGTGCAGATGATGTATAGCTTGAGGTATGTAGGGGGTATATTTATGCATTTCAATATCTTCGAAACTCTTGTCTTTGGAATGCCAATCGAATCTTCAATTTCTCTGCAAGAAGTATTTTTGTTCTCTTCTACCTTTGCGAGGACACTAATTTCAACATCTTCAGCATTTTCTTTCCTATAACTTTTTGGTCTAGGCTTTTCAAAAGATCCAAAATTTTCCAAATTTCTTTTTAGTCTGCCAAATATTCTCCTACTCGGATGTCTCCTTTCAGGAAACCTAAATTTCCTATCTTATTATCTTACTGACACCCAGTAAATGGGTAATAGTAAATACCTTTCAACATAGAGGTCCATCGCTTGATTTGGATTGAAACCTACTTGGTAATATATCCCAACCATATATAATTTTTCGTAATTTTGATATCTTGGATTATCATTCGCCATTGTGAGAAAAATTTGTTAACTTTGACAGGTAGGTGACAGTACCTATATACATTCTGCACTTGCTCTTTTTCCATAGCTACCTACTAATTAGGTCCACAGCGTTTATGGTCGATAAAGAGTGTTTCATAAGAGTTTAAATTTATTGTTTTGTCAAATTATTTAGTGACCCATACTGAATAATATTTTTTTAATGAATAGGTCATTCATATATTCATATTTACTTTCCATGCTACCATATACGAATGAGAGTGATATTTGTTTATTGCGCTAAACGTTCTACTAAAGTGATATTTGTCTTGACTTGCTATAACAAAAATGAAATTTATCTAAATGCAGGGCTAATACTTGAAATATTATATAAGTATTATATATTTTTAAAAAGCTCAAAGCATTTATGTTTTGAATATGGAAAAATATACAGTGTCCCATTTAAAAAAATATAACTTTGTGTTATATCTGAACAATGATAGCTCATTTCAAAAATCTCACTACGCCACTGGATTCTACGTAAAAAAAGTATATAAAACACAGTTTTTACTTTTCCTATAAGTTGAAAGATAGCTGTGATACAAGGCGGGGGCCAAAATGCAATATTTTCAACTTCGCCCTGTATCTCAAAAACGAAGCAACCTATGAAAATTTTGTTTACGGTATCGTGAGTTTCACAAAAAAGTAGCCAACGATCGCGGAAACCGCAAATCTCTATCTTTAAAAATAAGCGAGTTACCCTGTAAGGACATCGAAAATGGGACAGCCTGTACATTGAGACAGTTTTATTGAAGTTGTGAAGTTTATGCAGAATTTTGATAAGTTATTGTAATATTTTGGGCCCAGGTAGTTAGAGCAATTTTCAAAGAATTTACTATTTAGTACGGTGTCAGCTGCATAAGTTAAGTTATCTGTTTCATTTTGGTGTTTTTGACTGCATTGAGGCAGCATCTACACCTCTCCAATATCTTTATGATGATCGTTTCGTATGGACGTATATATATATATATATATATATATATATATATATATATATATATATATATATATATATATATATATATATAATGGTAATGAGAATAATGTATATTTAATTCAAGAAATCATTGTTATACAATAAGGTAGCATTCGTCAATAAAAAAAAACATTTATTCAGTTAACATTATTAGAGAAAATTAAAAATTCTTTTTTTGAATAGGGTTCACATTCAATGATCAGTTTGTACAGAGCTTTCCTCAAAATACTGAACCTTGTTGTAGATTTCAAGAGTTTGGGAAGAGAATTATATAATTTCAAGCCCATATAGAGAAGTGATTTTTCTGTTAAACTCAAAGTGTGACATGGATAAATATATATATATATATATATATATATATATATATATATATATATATATATATATATATATATATATATATATATATATATATATATATATATATATTTAAGTAACTGAAATCTCATGACAACGCTTTCTGGAATATGGAGTATTCTGAATTCGAACATTTCAGAGATAACTGGTTCCCAAAAAACATAAATATTCTCTTCTATTCACTAAAACATTCTCCGAAATGTCAAAGACACAACTCACCTTTCTGAACTAGCATTATAGCAGCTGACAGCCGAACACATCTTGTGGACCTCCTACCCTCTGCCTCAGTCGATAACCATCTTACACCATTCTTTAGGAATTGAATTGAATATTGCAGAAGAGACACACGATGAACGTTTTAAGCGAAGTTCCTCTGTTTATCTATACTAATATATCTTGTTGAACAGTCAATTAAAATGCTAAAACAAGGCAACATTAGTTAAATACCTAACTGTACAATCGGCAGGGGGAACACCTGTAAAGTATTATGGTCATCGTTTTTATGTTTCGACAAGCATATGAACGATGAGGTAAATATGAAAGAAGCATGAATATCTTTTGGTATTTCAACAAACACTATTTGCATTTTCAGGTTAGTGGTTAATATTTCTGTGGTCAATTTGCTGAAGTTATGAAGTATAACCATGAGTTACGTTCGTGCTACAGATGTCAAACACATTACATTCAGAAAATAGCCACCAACTCTGTGGTAATTCATTTTTAATAAATTGAATAATTAATAAAATACTGGTCTTAAAACCTCAAGATATGAACTAATGTTCGACTAGTTCAACGTTTTACATCATTGTCAAGAACTAACTGGAAACATATTACATAAGAACTGAAATTTACATTTAATAAAAACATTCCCGCTTTGTTACTTAGTGGTCGTTAAATTGAAATTTAATCGATTGGTTTTCCAAATTACTAAAGATTCAACAGGGGTGACTGGTTTAGGTCTGACTGGTCATTTAGTGATGTTTATTTATAATAATTAGTTTCATTTCTATGTATTAAAAAAAGAACAAAAGTACGCACACCCCTTCCTGGAAAAGCATTAAGTACTTAAAAAATCATTATCTAAACACTGTTTTTTCACCGAAGCATATTGGAGAGAATGATCTTCAATAATAAACTGTTGAAGATCGACAATGAAAAAGCCAGGAATATACATATTGAAGAATTTAATTCTTTTTACATAGGCCAGACCGGAAAAAGTTTTGAAACAAGAACAACTTAAAAACGGACAATCTATATTTCGAGGACACCTATAATTGAAAGGATACAATATCTCTTACTCTTTTAGGCCTAAACAAATTAACTCTATAAATCCCGCAATTTCACCCATTGAGCCACTGTTCATTTTGAAAATCAGCGAGAAAGTTACAATTTAATGATCACCAGGTAAAAAACGAAAAATAATTTTAATATTTAAGTTGGAGATTCTATGTAATATGTATTCAGTTACTTCTTGACAATGCTGTGTTTTATCAGTTATCCAATTCACTAAAAATAAACTACCACAGAGTTGATTCATCACCTATCAAATTTATGAATATAATGCGTTTGACATCTGTAGCACGAACGTAAATTATGATTGTATAAAATGGCGAAAGAGATGTACTTTCTCAGATATTTTCAAGAATATACTTGAAGCACATACTATCTATGAATTTTAGCTTTCTGGACTTCTCTATAGGTATAAACTTCATTTGTGCCAAATCTAAAACTTCTGCGTTGGCGCAATAAACATAAAAAGGGATAAAAGTTGTTCGAGATGCAATTCGAACGGAATAGTCACCACGAAATGCAGCGCGTTTGAGCGAAAGAGTTGAACCAAGAACAGGATTTTAAGTCAAAATATCCACAATGTACGTACCAAATTTCAACCCTCTATATATATATATATATATATATATATATATATATAAATATATATATATATATATATATATATATATATATATATATATATATATATATATATATATATATATATATATATATATATATATATATATCTTCACAATTATTAGCAATAACAGGCTTGTTGAATCTCCAAAAACTCGATTTTATTAAAAAGTTGACGTTTCGCCACAACATTCGTGGCTTTATCAAAACTTTTGAGAAAATGGAAATTTCTTTGACATTTATTTGATTTGAAAAAATTTGAGTAGTTAAAAAAGATTACTATATTTCACTAAAATTTTTCGGCTGTGGCCGTTCTTTGTTATTTATTACGTGCTATTCAGTCCAACATTAACATTCAAATCTGTTATTATTAGATGGTAAGGGAAACCACAGAAACTTTTACCCACGTAATGTTCGAAATAGGTTCAAATTATTTTGATTTTGAAAAGTCAAAAATGGGGTACTATTTATCTTTTTTTCAAAAATTTTTCATTATGGCTGTGGCCGTCTTCAGTTATTAATTACGTGCTATTTAGTCCAATATCAACAGACAGGTTTGTTGATGGGAAGGGAACCACATAAACCTTCACCCACGTAATGTACAAAATAGGTTTAAAAAATTTGATTGTTGTCTTTAAAAAGACATTACTTGTAATTTTGGAGATCACATGTTCTAAACTTATATATATATATATATATATATATATATATATATATATATATATATATATATATATATATATATATATATATATATATATATATATATATATAAATATATATATATATATATATTTATATATCATGAAAAATTATTCGCAGATCGTGGTTTAGGACGTTTAAAACGGATAGAAAAACTACTCCCGCATCTGACTACTTTCCTTCAATAGACTGCAATACTATATGAATTTTATGGGATAAAATACGACTAAAAGGAGAAATTCAGCAAATTGATCACAGAAATATTAACCACCAAAAGTTTTGTGTATAACGATAGTAATATTCAATCTGTCTGGATTTATGTGATAGTGTACTCTTTAGAATGAAATTCTAACCTGGAGCATGTGTCAGGTTTTCTACAAAGTAAGTGTGCTGACTACGAACGTCGCGATAATATTTCATTCAAAGCAATTATGTCGATTTCGAACAAGTTCGCCAAAACTAAGTGATCATGTGCAGAATCGAAGTAACTAGACACCTGGAGTCTTGTCAATGTCGATTTAGAGCTGGAATAGTATTCGCAAGGGGTGTACGTCCCAGAAGTCCATTATCGGGTTATCTTACATCTAGGCTTTGGTACGGGGAAGCTCCTACCGCAGACACTATAAGTGAAC
Source organism: Cynegetis impunctata (assembly GCA_030704885.1). Classification (NCBI taxonomy): domain Eukaryota; kingdom Metazoa; phylum Arthropoda; class Insecta; order Coleoptera; family Coccinellidae; genus Cynegetis; species Cynegetis impunctata. The sequence goes on from JARQZK010000752.1 coordinate 46,578, forward strand.
TTTTATCGTGTTACACAGGGCCGAATTATCTCTGGCGTTTTCTTGCAAGTACTCGACTCTTGGAGATATATTGTTTCAATAGATCGTGTGAAAGATGATGCAAACTACTCCAGAGTACATGTGTTGCTATGGATAGTTGAGTGCTGAAGTTGCTCTTGTCTGTTTTCCAAGGGTGAAAATTGATCGAAGGGTTAGGAAAGAGATATTCTCTTCACAAGTTTGGAATTAGGGAAACGTTAAATTTCATCAAGTTTTCCTGATAAACACTGTACTTATTTTTCAAAGTAAGTAATCGGTTGTATCCTTTTAGTTTTTGATGGAGTAAATATTAAGTACATGAACTACTATTTTTATTTTTAGCCTATCGGGCTTTAAGACTCATTGATTTATATATATATTTATTGATAATAAAGATTTTTTATTATGCTTCAAGAATATGAGAATTTTTTACGACCTGTAAGCACATATCAAACCATTAGGTTTGGACATTTAAATATGTGGTCTCTTTTGATTATAGTATTCTGCTTCAACCTTTAACTGTATATTATGAAAATAAACTAAAGAACTAAATATTGAATGATTTTGGAAATTAATTTAAGAGGTTTTCATAAAGGGGAAAAGCACGGGGACGGCTCTCTTTGAATTTATAAACGAACTAATGTTAGATATTGAAAAAAATTCCATGGTGTGTGGTATGTTCCTCGATTTAAGGAAAGCTTTCGACTGTGTCAATCATTCACTTCTAATTGAAAAGTTGAATAAATATGGAATACGGGGTGATGCATTAAAACTAATAAAATCATACTTGTCAAACCGAAAGCAAAAAGTGATAATAAAATCTGAAAATGAAAAAATATCTTCCAAAGAGCAAAATATCGCAACAGGCTTACCACAAGGGAGCATATTAGCACCCCTCCTATTTATAATTTTTTTTTAACGACTTTTTTAATGTATTTGATAACTCAGAAGATGAAACTATAGTAGCTTTTGCAGACGACGCAAATGTTAAAATTTCTTGCAAGGAGGTGAACTCAATGGAGGATATCATACGGATTGTTCAATTTGTTTTTTCCAACGTGCAGGGGTGGTTAGTTGATAATCAGTTAGTCTTGAACGTGGAGAAGACAAATTTAATTTTGTTTGGGTCAGTACGTAACCATTTTACAGGACCAGAGCGGGTTTCTTTAAATGAAGTAAACGTATCCTTTACGGACAAAACAAAAATGCTAGGAATTCAATTGGATGGTTCTTGAAACTTTTTTTCCCATATAGATCTTGTTTGTAGTAAACTGTCCAGGATATGCTACGGAATTAGGGTGCTGAGTCGTAGTGCTGATTCTGAAACACTTCTTACCGCGTACTATGGAAACGTATACTCAAATTTGAAATACGGTATTGTAGCGTGGGGTGGAAGCTCACGGCTGCAGAGAGTATTTATAATGCAAAAACGCATAATAAGGACAATGTTCAAGATCGATTTCATGACAACTTGCAAAGGTGTTTTTAAGGGCAATAAACTACTAACTGTTTATGGCATATACATTTATGAATGTGTCTTGTTTGTATATAAAAATGAAGATAAATTTAAAAAATTTAAAAACTTTAATCATAAATACCCCACCCGATATGGTGACATAAAATTGGAGATACCCGCCCACAAAAAAGCTCTCACTGAAATAGGGCCGCATTATGCGTCTATAATGTTTTATAACAAAATTCCAAATGGGTTCAAGTCCTGCAGGATAAATCAATTTAAGGGAAATTTATTTAAATATTTATGTGATATTGAGCCGTACTCATTAAGTGAGTTCTTAAATTTTTAGTGTATTTTATTGTATGTTTTAAAACTAATGTAATTTTTAACACGATTGTGATATTTTTGTATTTTATTTTAAGTAAATAATTTGACGTGAGTACTTAATTATGTAATTAAAACTCAAATAAAGCTCTCTCTCTCTCTAATAATTTTTTTTCTTTCATTCCAATATAATATTTTTTTTTAACTCGAGGGACCTACAGTTTAACGCCGGTTCCGAACGGCCAATGGGCTTGTAAACTATGTACATTACCCAGCAATTTTTAATCATAAATAACCACTAAATTCCGGACATACACAACACCCAAGAGCGAGGTGGGACTCGAACCCACGATCCTCGGTTTACAAACGTTATAAGGCGGTTCACCTCACCGCTGGTCTACCGAGGCCTCCTCCAATATATATATTTGATTATATAACTCATGTATGAAAAAGAAAAAGAATCTGTGAATTTCGCATAACTACTGCGTATTGATAAGTGAATATACCCCCTAGACGACGTGATATAATAGTTTTGGTGTTTCGGTTCGTGTCGAAATGTGAATGTTTTCATACTGACGATGTTTTGACGTTTGTCAAAAAAAAATTGATAATTTATATTCGTTATATAATCACAACGAATACCACTTGAGCAATCGAAAAAAATCGTTATACTGACCTCGTTACTCGACGTATCTTCTTAAAACACCACTCGATCGGCGCTCTCGTGGATGTTTCGCAAAATACGTCTCGTGACTCGGAAGTATATTATCGTTTAGGATCCGTGAATTTTGCATAAGTACTGCGTATTGATAAGTGAATATACCCTTCACTACGTGATATAACCGTTTTGGTGTTTCGCCTCATGTCAAAATGTGAATGTTTTCATATTGACGATGTTTTGACGTTTGTCAAAAAAAATTGATATTTTATATTCGTTATAAATATAATTGTAACAAATACCACTCGAGCAATCGAAAATAATCGTTATACATATAGGCCAAGCTACAGAGATTTTTTCATGTAAAAAGTGTTAGAAGAAAACCAGCTCCGCCATTGTGTGTAAAATGGTTCCACATGATATAGTGATATGTTTTTCACTCGACTTTATTATTTATGTCTTTGTTATTAACAATTTAATGAAAAAAATCGCGTTTTTTTTAGTTTTTTGCTTATAAAATTGAAACTATCAGAGTAATCGTGATGATGTCCATAGACTTATTGTAGAAAATGAAAAGACGAAGAAAATGAGAGGTCGGACGACTCGATCAGACCCTTAGTCTAAGGGAAAATTGGAAAAAACCGTCCAAAATGCAGTTTTTTCGAAAGTTCATAACTCGGTTAGTTTTTTGAGTTGTAGCGTAGATCCTCCGGTCAGTATTAGCTATTGATAGGAACTTCATTTGTGCGAAGATCAGGAACTGTTCGATGCATAGTTTTTGATCTGTGGCCATTTGATTATGTTACTATGCGATTTTTTGCATAAAATTGTTAATAACAAAGATATAAATAATAAAGTCGAGTGAAAAACATATCACTATATCATGTGGAACTATTTGACAAACAATGGCGGAGCTGGTTTTCTTCTAACACTTTTTGCACAAAATGCTCACTCTAAATCTCTGTAGCTTGGCCTAATATAGTGACTTCGTCGCTCGACGTATTTTCTCAAAACAACACTCGACCTGCGCTCTCGTGGATGTTTCGCAAAATACGTCTCGTGACAGTGAAGTACCTATAACCGATTATTTTCTATGCTCTTGTGAACAAGTAATCAAAAATTTATAATTCCTCTTTTCTTTATTTATAAAACAAGTATAATTAATTTTATTCAAGCTCTAAATATTCATTATTCTAATTTAACTAAAATTAAATTCACTTTTCAAAAAAATTTCTTATCAGCAAATACTACTCTTTATGGATAATCAGTGCAATCACTTCTATTCTCGATTTAGCAGGAATCTCTTCAATTCTAAAGGTTCCTGGGCCTCCCTGTATATCCTCATTCATTGTTCCTCGTTGCACGGATCTACTGACAGAATGAACCGTTGATAATTATAAATATGTACATTTTAACGCCTCGACGATAAACACTCTTCCTCATCTTTCAGTTACGGTTGTATGATATTTCTCACGGTTTTATGAATGCGAGCCCGGTAAAACGTCGAGTTTGAGAAAAACTCGAAAACAATGACGGATTGTATACCTACTATTTAAAAACGGTGAGATGCTAAAAATATTCAGCCGATTGTGTTAAACAGTCGTAGATAATGTGAATTAGCAGTGAGCCAACGAATCGCGTTCAACGCGGAATTAAAGAACATCCTCTCGCATTGAATTCTAATGAAGATTATTAGGTGGTTTTAATGTGAAAAACGCCGTTAGGTTTGTGACTGACGCTAAGTGGAATATTGCTTCATCAAATCGTCATCGCTCTTGGAGGAACAGATTTAAATTGAGAGCGGTGGACGATTTAGAAGCTCTAATGTTATTTCTAACGGATATTTATTAGAGTTTCAGTTCAAGTGTTTTTTTGAATGCATGAAAGTTTTAATTGAGTTATTTAGACAAATCGAAAGAGATACAGGCATGAACCTAGAATTAAACTATCAGAAATACAAAATAGCGATCCATTCTGATAGTCAAGCTGCTATTGAAGCACTGAGCTTCCATATCATCGATTCGAAGTAGATATGGGAGTGCCAAAGAAAACTCAATGAAATAGGCAATTAAAACAAGGTCTTTCTAATATTGGTTCCTGGTCACTCGGATATCAAAGGAAAAAATGAAGGACACCCTACTGCGTAGCACTAGGAATGATAAAACCCCTCGGCGCATGTGCATGTCGTCAATATTTTTTGAATGTACCTATTATATAAATTAAATAACAATGAAAGTCGATTTTACGAATGAAATGAAGGAAAATTGCAATAAATGTATTAAAAAGTCGATATTACGAATAAAATCCGTGAAAATTTAACAAAAAAATTCATTGTTTGACTGTCGAATTTGAATATCCTATCCCGGCTCATTTTGCTGCAAATTATGAATCAAATTGATAAGATATCTCTATGGATGGGAAGCAGATACAGACGCAGAATCAAGCTCAAGCTATCAACGTCGCTTGGTTACCGTGGCACACAGAGCACTTCGACGCATGTTTTGTAGGACTTCGTACATATCGACCTTGGCGCATACGCATGTCGTAATGCCTATCTAAAAAACGCTATAATTTTTTATTCTTCGTTGGAAAAAATTGGGAACAAAACTTCTCTGATTAAATCATATGTATTTTATCGATATCCGTTGGAATTTTTAAAATCGGACCAGATCCCAACTTTTTTTAGTGAGAATTTCGCTTCAACTCGGGGTAAAAACGCTATATTTTTTCATTCTTCGTTGGTAAAAATTGGGATTTCAAATTCCCTAATGAAATCATATGTGTTTTATCGAGATCCGTTGGAATTTTTAAAATCGGGCCAGTTACCAACTTTTTGTCGTGAGACTATAACCCCTTTAACTTCGCCTCGGGGTAACAAAGAGGCCGATTTCCTTGCCAGTAAGGAAGCTTGATCGTCATTTACTGGTCCAAAAGCATTCTGTTATAAAGAAAAATTCACCTATGAAAAAGTGTTTCGGGGGAAGGAGGAAAACGAAAAAGAAACACTCTGGTCAAATCTTCCAGGAATGGATCACTTCAAAAAGTTCCTTCGGAACTTTTAATCTGCAAGATCCAAAGGATATCTGAATCTCAGTAAGAATAAATTTCACATACTCACTGTCCTTGCAGGACATTGTCACCTCAGGAATAATCTGATGAGAATAGGTTTGTCAGAAACGGACGACTGTTGATACTGTGGGGAAGAGGAAGAAACTCCTGTTCACCTGGTTACAAAATGTCTCGCCCCACGCCATTGAAGACCAACGAAATGAATGCTTTGGACATGAAATTGGTAGGAGTGAGGACGTAACCTCTTTGAAGCCTTCCCAGATATTAGAGTTGATTTGTACTCTAGAACTATAATGCCTATTGTAGATGGCGCATTAGTAGGAAAAGCTCTGATGGGGGTACAATTAACCTTAGGGCCGCGGTGCAGTAAAAACCCATATAAAATAATAATAATCTATATTGATGGGTAAAATGCTGACGATTAGTGACTGAAAACATCAACACAGTAAATTCATCTAACCAACAGTCCAACCAACGGATAACGGCAGCCAGCGAAGAATTTGGAATGAAACTAAATACACAGAAAACAAAAACGATGATCATCAGCAAACACCAGAACAGAACGGTGAAGATTAAGGTTAACGGAGAAGATCTAGAAAAAGTAACAAGAATAACTTACCTTGGAAGCAATCTTGATGAAACTTGGGACCACTCACTAGAGATAAGAACACGTCTAGAAAAAGCACGCACAGTATTTTACAAAATGCAAAAAGTCCTATGTAGTCGCCAGCTGAATCTTTCATTGAGAGCTCGAATACTTAAGTGCTATGTTTTCTCTACTTTACTCTACGGTGTTGGAGCCTGGACAATGACAGAGGCAACACAAAAAAGAATCCAATCATATGAACTCTGGTGTTACCGAAAAATGCTCAGAATATCCTACATGAGTCATACGACAAACGCGGAAGTCCTGCAGAGAATGAACAAGGAAAAAGTGCTCATGCTCCTCATAAAGAAACGAAAAACACAATATTTTGGCCACATCATGAGAAATCAAAAATACGAACTGCTCCAACTTATAATCGAAGGCAAAATCAATAACAAAAGGGGACCAGGAAGAAGACGCAACTCATGGCTTAAAAACTTACGACAATGGACAAATATGACATCCATAGAACTGTTCAGGGCAGCTACAAATAAGATCAAATGGGCAAATGTAATAGCCAACGTCCTTAAGGATAAGGCACCATAAGAAGAAGAACAGTCCTAGTTAGTATCTAACTCAACTAAACTATTCAATCTTATCTTTTGTCGTTAAGGTATTCTCAATGGAAGTAGTCAAAGTTATACCATATTCGAACATTTTGTGAATATTGAGAAACTGAAATTTCAATAACATATAAAAAACCGCTGCAAAGCAAATCATCACTTCCATATCACAGTTACTTACTGTTAGGTATTTAAGTTTTTTCAAATAATTTTGTATTAAATTACCATCATATAGTATATAATGACCCCACTGCCGTCGACAAGCTGCTCTGACTAGGGAATATAAGAAAATCATATTCAATCCAAACCTTCCAATCCATGAAGATATCGAGCATGTCACACACCTCCTAAAGTCCAGAAACCCACCGTGCGAGTCTGCCAGAAGAAATACTAACTTTGACGCTCTAGCCCGTCGAATAAATGAGTGGGAATCATATACAATTTTCCTCACAGCCTGGAAAATAGCCCCAGGTGTAAAACCTTCTGGCTTCGCTCTACCCAGAAGATGATGGATAACTCTAAACAGGCTCAGAACCGGCCATGGAAGATGTGGAGAAAAGATTTTGAAATGGGGACTCCGAGAAACATCAGACTATGACTATGGAGCTCCCTCACAATCCATGGCGCATATAATGGGATACTGGCCACTGGGCTTATCCCGGTCCAATAAGTGACGTTTATAACGTATCTCCACAAGCAATCGGCTGGATGGATCAGCTGGACCTTCGATTATAGTTATGAACATGTCATTTTACTCTGTTACATTTTATAACATTTGTGTTTTATGTATTGTTCGTTTATTTTCACCTTTATATTGATTTGTCATATACACCTCAATTTGTTATGAACTCCAAATGGACACATACGATAAATAAATTGATAAATAATATAGTACTTATATAAAATCGGAATTTGTGTACCTACTTGAAAACCCTTAAAATACATATTAGATAGCCGATATTAATAATAACATTCAATTTCTATTCCCTTTGTTCACCCCCAAAACTATTTTGTGTTAAAATTCCACATCGCTTGTAAAATCGAAATTTATATATCAAAATAAACCTATAACGTCATATATACCCATTCCCCTGAACCAAATTAACTCAAAAATAATTCGAACCGTTCTCTGATAGCTACCTACCTGTGTACCAGTTTCAAGTTAATTACTCAATTCCTCTAAAATTTATCAACGAAACTAACAGACTGAAAGAACGAACGATAGACACAAAATTTTATTGTTGCTCAAATTAGTTTTTCTACACGGTTTTTAACATTTTAGGCAGATTAAATAAATAAATAAAATATGTATATACATATCTCTTACATGAATAATAATTTTTTAACCATACAGGGTATCCCAGAAAAAACTAAATACCTGAATACATTATGGCATATTTTGTAGTTGCAGATCCCTTCGTAGTTCTAGGTGTCAACTTTGAAATTTTAAATGGTACTATAGTCAAGTTGAAAACTTTCTATTGGTTTTCAGGGGAAAAACATCAATTTCAGAATTTTTTATTTTCAAATTGAAAGTTGTTTTTGTTAGATATAAAACACATATTTCATTTTAACGATTATTATTACTGAATCTATGATGCAGTATCTCACCACTCGATTCATTAGATAGATAACTCAATAGAAAAATGTTGGTATCAGCGTTTATATAGATGTTTGGTAATGAAAAGA
>JARQZK010000752.1:60000-120000 GCA_030704885.1 Cynegetis impunctata
TTCATTATATATACACTTTTTACTAAAATCATAAATATTACTTTGGCCAATTACGTTCGAAACTTCCAGATGATATATCGCAGCTCTTATCTCGGATCATTACTGCTTCCCGTGTACAATAGTGCTAAGACTAACTTATTTCTCAAACCCCCACTAAATAACTTTGATACCGCGTGAACATGAAATATTCCGAGTTTTAGGATTCCGCAAGGGTCGGTCCCTTAAGGGTCATTATAACTGTGATAACAATCTTGCTTGAGTCCCGTAGTGCAGGATGCTGGGCTTTACGAAATCTTCGGGTTTTGTGGTTCGGCTCAGGGTAACTTCCACAATGTGTTTCCTGCTGCATCTCGAACAGATAAAATCGGGGACGCTGTGTCGTGGTTGAAGTCCTTTGAATTGATCCATCGTGCGTTACAAATTTGTGAGAGTCTACGTTTGCTTATTCTGTGTTAAAGTATGCATTCATGTGTCATCTGAAGTGGTTTTACAGATATCGAACATTTTATCGATACCAGGTGAATGTAGATATCGTTTACTCAGTTCTGGGCATGAGTATCGTGGTGTTAGTTTAGGATCCTGGACGACTATATTTCTTCTATTTCATGTTCCGAGGAATATCTGCAATAATAAAAGATTTATGCATCTCGCAACAACCGAAATTTGAATCATTTCAATCTTTAATAACTGAGATTGAATTCTGGCACAACACTTTGTGAAACATCATATAGAATAAAGTATAAACTTTAAAATAAAACACACTTGGCTTATGTTTCACTATATAAAAATATTCAGATACTGTTTTTAGCAATAGCGAAAGTCGACATATTTCCAGTTATGAACTCATCATCAACACTGACTACAGGAGAGTATAACATCCTATTTTATAAAACAGACAAACGCAAAGGTGATTCCTGAAAATCAATTTGTTCGTTTACAAGGGGTAATTGACTATTATGGGCGGAACTTATTTCGAGAATTTCAAGAAGGTCAAGGCGCTTTCCTTTGTTGCCTGAATGTAACAATTGGGTTTTGTTGAAATCCAGGAAATGATTGAATTTTATACAATGTTCGGAGAAGCCAGTGGTATTTTTATTTTGTAAAATTGACTTTTTATACTCTTCAATACGAATGTTTATATTCCTTCCTGCTTGTCCAATATAGAAAGCAGGACATTCGTCGCGAAATATTTTGTAAACACTGTTTTCTCCAATGTTAGATTCTTCTCTATTATTGAGCAAGAATGACTTCAAGTTTCTTTTATTTGTTCAAATTGTTTTAAAGTTATTTTTCGATAGTGTGTTACAAATTTTGCTACTCAAATTCGGCACATAATTCATTGGGAAGTATTTTTGTTCTTCATTAGTAGTTTGCGTGCGGTATATTGAATGCAACATATTCTTTATTCGCTTTTTCCCAATGAGCTTATCGATAAGACTTTCATTGTAACCGTTATTTATGGCTAATAATTTAATTGTATTGACTTCGGTTTGAAAATTTGTTTTCGATAATGGAATAGTGAACAACCTTTGTATGAACGAATGAAAAGCACTGAGTTTTAAGGAAATTATACGATTGCCCATGGGATCACCGTTATCGCCTTTATTGAGTGAAATTTTCATGGCGGTATAGGTAACGCTATGCCGTCTTCGTTGACGGAGTTGGTGGGTTCGATTCCCACCGTGTTCTTGGGTGTTTGTATGCGTTCTGAGATTTTAGTGGTACCCCTCATTTAGTATTTGATGGCTAAATGTCTAGTGTTGACGAAGCCAAATTGTACGGAGGACGGACGTGTGAGAGGGCACACGTCCCTCCTCTTTAAAAAAAAAAATTTTCATGAATAACTTAGAAGAAAAAATTTTCAATTCTGATAATGATTTAATTACTAACGTTTCATTATGGAGGTGCTATGTATTAGTATATTCTGTAACAAGGTTAGAATGAAAATTCGCTGCGAGTGGAAAAGCGAGCATCACGAATTTTCATTCTAACCGAGTAGACTTGTACTTTCTCCACGATCAAATTTATACTACTTATTATATTTTCGAATGAAAACGTGACAGCAAACATTTTGTCACTTACTCAAATTTGCCACTACGATGACAATCAACTGCGTCAAGGCTAATGTTTTTATTGCTAGCCAGTGTGAGAATATTATTCTATTACAAGGGAGAGAAAGCAAATACATTTGAATTGCATGGGGGCAGAGGTGTTGCAGAATATTTCTTCAATCTCAAAAGAGAGAATTCCAGCATTCTGTAATCAAATTTGATAACAGAATTGGCGAATTCTGTGATGATCGTGGAGAAATGATATTTTTTGTATTTAGACAGGTACACAGATAATTTCCTTGAATATATAAATGCTTTCTATAACTCGATTCAATTTAAAAAAGAAGTAGAAAACGAAAACGGTACCTTGAATTTCTTCAGATTGCCAGGAATTTGAATTCTCTTACATTCAGCATTTATAGAAAACCAACCTTCATAGATCCTTCTATTCACAGCGACAGTAACCAACACATTGAAATAAAACTCAGTGCTTTTCATTCGTTTATACATAGGTTGTTCACTATTACATTATCGCAAATAAATTTTCAAACCGAAGTCAATACAGTTAAATTATTAGCCACAAATAACAGTTTCAATGAAAGTCTTATCTATAAGCTCATTGGGAAAAAACGAAGAAAGTATCTGTTGCATTCAATATACCCCACGCAAACTATTAATGAAAAACAAAAATACTTCCCAATAAATTATGTGCCGAATTTGAGTAGCAAAATTTGGAACAGACTATCAAAAAATAACGTTTAAACAATTTGTACAAATAAAAGAAACTTGAAGTAATTCTTGTTCAATAATAAAGATAAATCTAACATTGGAGAAAACATTTTGCGACGAGCATCAAAAGTCAATTTTACAAAATAAAAATACCACCGGCTTCTCCGAACATTGTATAAAATTTTATCATTTCCTGGATTTCAACAAAACCCAATTGTTACATTCAGGTAACAAAGGAAAGCGCCTTGACCCTCTTGAAATTCTCGAAATAAGTTCCGCCCATAATAGTCAATTACCCCTTATCAACGAACAAATTGATTATCAGGTATTACCTTTGCTTTTGTCTGTTTTATAAAATAGGATGTAATACTCTCCTGTAGTCTGTCTTGATAATGAGTTCATAACTCGAAACATGTCGACTTTCGTTACTGCTAAATACAGTATCTAAATATTCTTATATTATGAAACATAAGCCAAGTGTGTTTAATTTTAAAGTTTATACTTTATTTCAATCTTTGTTCGTGCGAGATGAAGTCGCGAGTTCTACAGTCTGAATTCTCTACACATGATTATGCGTTGGATCAATGGTGTTGTAACTCATTGTGTTCATGAGAAAGGGAATTTTATTACATAAATTGAATAAGGACAATTGTCTGATAACTTCAAACAAATCATCAAACAACTTTCCAAGGGAGCTGGTTATATATATTCCGCGATGAACATTCTACATTCGCAATCCAACGGTCAATTATAGAAAACGTCAAGTCACCCCGTCTCAAAATCTGCATACAGCTATTTCAACCTTATCAGATCAGTGCAGCTCATTTGACACGGAGTTAACTAACAAATTTTTAATTATTCCCCAATAAAAATCGCGGTCGGACTATCATCCGGATAAGAACCTAGAGCTCCCCCCACTAATAAGATAATATTAAGATATTGGAAATCAACAATTTACCGCTTAGATCGAGAATGCAGAATCCCGTCGTGAGAATACATACTTCCTGCCATGGAATGTCTACTGTGCAATAGGGGATTGGACAATAATCAGATTAATGTCTAAAATGTACTTAGATAAAATAAATATACTGTTTTATGATTATTTATCGAATAATAATTTAATATAATTCATCAAAATATTTTTAAATGAAGAAATAAAATGTTGTTATTTACAATATTTTGAATCCGTATTGAAACACCAATCACAGCGCGTGACGTCATCTGTGTGCAACCATTGACTGCACGGGTACTAACTACTTAGTTCACCCTGTTATTTCCATAATTTTGTTGAAATTCTAAAAGTTGCTAAAAGATTACTGATAAATTAGGATACAGTAATCGATTTAAAAACTGTCACGTGGTGTTTCTCCAGTTTTTCATAATGGAAACAGGATTTACGAAAGCCGACAATAGAAATCTTCCCAGAGTGGATATGTTTATGATTTGCAATTTCTTTGCAAGTAATTCAGACTTTTGTGACGCTGAAGTCCGAAATGTGAAAATTTCTGTGTAAGTATTAAAACTATACTACTATAATATATTATTTACCACCTTGGCACTTAAAAAAATACTATTGAAAAACAAACCAAATATAACCTTAAAAGTATAAACTTCAAAGAATATTACATCTTTTTTGGCACGTCTGAGGAAAAATGTAGTTTACTCTCACTTTTTTTCAGATCAGAAAGACAATCATACAGCGACGATGCTATAGGATATGTACAACTTCGGCGTGATTCCGAGTTATGTGCCATTAAATGCAAGGTGTATCCAGAACACAAAGTTCATTCAAAATCGTATGCATCGACTATGATAGTAGATGAAAAAGAAGGTAAAGTCGTAAGCGTCTAGTGTCATGATTGTGCTGCATCTACATGCGGTTGCAAACATTCAGTAGCTTTCCTGATGTGGGTCCACAGAAGAAGCGAGGAACCATAATGTACAGAAATTCAGTGTTACTGGAAGAAATCAAAACTGGCTCAAGTTGGTACCAATCTACCAATATTAAATACATGACTACCAAAGATCTGTCCACTGTTAAAATACAACAAGCTACGCGGACTGCATTGCAAAGTGATTTTCTATCACAATTTCTCCAAGAAGCATCAAACCGAGGTGTAACTAACTATGGGTTATTCAACTACAATAATAATAGAACAAATGAGATTGAGAAGTTTTCACTGCATTATTGAATTTTAGAAAATTGTGATGAAATTCTAGAGCAAAAATACATTCTTTTTACATATCTTTCTAATAGTATATTCCGCATGCTTATTCAAAGTTAACTGATGGTCTATAATAAATCCTAAGTATTTAATTTCATTTACAATTGCGAGTTGGCTATTAAATATGCTGATATCAACAGAATAGAAAAAATGCAATACTAAACAAACTTATTTCTAAAACATTTGCATTCCTACCGAATAGTTTGTGGGCTAAACTAGAACTAGATTAGTATACAATGGGGTCCTGTAAATTTATAAGAGCACACGCTATAATGACACATTCATCTAGCACACTAACCAACTTTGTGTTTAACAGAGAATGTGGTTTCAACATAGAGAATTTCTGTATTCTTCGAATAACCCTCTCAATGTGGATCCTTAAGCTTGCAATCTGCTTAGTTTGATGAGCCTCTTTCTTGCTTAGCCCCTTGAATCACACTTGGGGGTCTTAATAGATGACATTTTTTTTGGATTAATAGTTGCTCAATATGTTTAAAACCATGGTCTAGTTGGTCAAGATATTCACAGTTTTCCACGAGTAAAGTGTCACTTATCCGTCCTCCATATCCTGATGATATATAATTTACCAAACCATTTGGCGTACTTGATATTGTATTTGATTGTATTCCCTTTCTTATATTCAGACCATCTTAATACCTGATGTACTGATTTAGAAGGCTTTTCAATTTCAAAACAGTTCATGATGCAGTTGACTTTATTGTAGCGATGCCTAAAAGCGATTGGAAAGGATGTCTTAATTATTTTCTTATCTAGTTTTACAATGAAGGATTTAAGAACATCAGAAATCATTGGAATACATTTTTCAAATATTTTGCCAGCATATGATGTAGATATTCCAAACTGATCAGAAAGTTCTGAGAATGTTGTATTCAATCTTATTTTTTTTAAACTCATTAATATGTTTTCAATTAATATGTTGGTATTTTTTTCAATTAAATTCAATAAAAAGTAACAGTTATTAGGTATTCCAATATACAATCGTGGTTTGGCTTTAATTTTTTTACAAATACTGTCTACGGCTTGCTTTGCTTCTCTATTCTTTTCTAATATAGCTTCCTCTTCATTTGAGCTACTGGTTTCGGACAGTTCAACTGTAACGATTCAACGGAAGGTGATGATTGTTGAAATATTGAATGGCTGCATAGTGATGTGTCACTATCAGATCTATCCACAAGTAATTTTTTTTGGATTTTGGAAGTACTTGACATAGCTAGCTTTATATGTTCTACTTTGAAGGGTGATGTTGATACAGTTCTACATGTACATGTTTTGGATGGTGAAGTTGCAATACTATGGAATTTGAATTTTGTTTTCGTTGACCTACTTCTGAAGTTTGTACTCTTCACAAAAACTTGAACTCCTTTAACTTGATTTTTTGGCTGATGTTCGACTACGACTTCTACAGGTGAACCTAAAACAAAGATAAAGGTAATTATTGTTAGTCTGTCTAAATCTTGAAGCGAGTAAATTACACACTCGCAGACAGAAATAGACATATTTTGGTCTGATAAGTACTTACTAGCAGGCAAAGTTGTATTTACTTCTTGGGCATCACTCGCCAATTTACTGTCTTCGAGAGCTTCCTGTACTGAAGCCAATCTTATTTGGAGTAGTTTGTGATGTGTTCGTACATTGAGGTACTGCACACTAGCGATATTTTTTTCGTTCCATAACAACAAATCAAGAAGGTACTCCACGAAACGAAACTTTTCACGAACTTATGCTTATGATGTGGATGGTTCGCTGTTCTGTTTCTGTTATGAACACAAATGACGTCACGCGCTCTCAGACGACATAAAGTGGCGGTTTGGCGGGATTTTTAAACAAACAATATTAAAACATGATTTTGAGTACCTAAAAGGCTATAAATAAATGAAATTTTATTTTTTATGGAAATAAGTATCCATAAAGATTAATTTAAAACACTTTCTGAAATTTTGCCCGATCCCCTATTATGGCGTTTCCTATAATTCATCGTTGGATTGTGAATGTAAAATTTTCGTTGAGGAAAATACCAACTCCCCTGGAACGTTTTTTGATGATTTGTTTAAGAAAATATATTTAATTGACCATAGACAACTTGTAAATTTTTAATATGTTAAGTTTTCATGAAGTTTCAAGTTGAAATACTTATTGCATTTCATGAGATAATATTTCTGTCAGTAAGAATCATATAACTTACAAATTATGGAAATTACTGTTTTTGTAAACTCGCCCACAACTCGTCCTTTAAGCCTAAAACGTAACTTTGTGGAACATTATTGCGAAAACCTCAATTAAATCATATTCGATACCGAAAATAATAGACTATTGCACGGGTCACCAAATAGTTTCGCTCGGGGTCCGTTTTAAGAAATAAAATGGCCATCGCGTTCCGCACAACACGCGGTCGTCGCAGCGTTCGTATATGCGGCAGATACATTTTTATTAAATTAGGGGGCATCCTTTAATTACGTGAGGTGTTCAGGAGGGAGAGGTGGTCGAGAGAAATCTCACTCAATCTCACGTGGAGGAGGGGGTGGTCCCGGCAAATATCACGTAATTTTTTTCCCGCAAGAAACAGTATAAAATTGCGAGAAAAATGGGTTAAATCAAGTAAAAAATGTTTCTCCGCTGAAATATGGCTAAAACATACGTAATACTGATAGAAAAATTTATCAACTACAAATAAATTACATTTGTTTGGAAACAATTTAATAATTTATTAAATATGATCAACTATACTTCTAACATTATTAGTTAACTATTAATGAATATTTATAAGCAGTAAATGAATTGTTTTTGGAAAGAATTTTTTTTTTTCATATAGGTATCGTACTATGGGAAGATTATTCATAAAAAATAATGCTACAACCTTTTATAATAAATATACGATGCACTAATAATTTTCTGTGAAAAAAAATTTATGTATGGTTTATTACAACAATTGTTTTATTATTAATTTTTTTTCTCCACATTTCAATAAAATATTACTAATTTACTTGAACTAATAAAATTTTTTAATGAAGTTATGGCGGAATAAAAAGTGTTAAAGTAGTATTCACACTTGAGATCATACATGAGACTCCGTTGATTGTATTAGAGTGAATATTCTTTTACAAATTTAAGTAATTCCTATTTAGGTATTTTATTGTTGAATCTCATTGTGATTCTATGCTACGTCATTAAAAATATTAAATATTAGTTTTAAATAGAAAAAATTATAAAAAGATTGTTTCTTTTAATAAATCTAATGGAATCGAGCACATATTAACTCATTTGTATAATAAATACGCATTTTAAAAACTCTCAGGAGAGATTCGATTTGGTGTCTGAGGTTTTTCTCGAGGCAGAAATAAACTACGAAAATTTAGGTATATTTTTCCAACCGCTGCCGTTTTTATGTAAATACTTGTTTTCTCGTGTTTTTTGGAAATTTGCTCTACTCCACACTTTCTGCAGATTGAGCTGGAGGGTTGTAATTTATTAAGTAGATTGAGTTCATATCGAAAAACGATCCTTTATGGGTTACAACTTTTTTCCCCAACAGCGCTGCACTTCGCGAACACTATTCCGTTCGAATCGCATCTCGATCTGCTTCGCTTTCAGTACGCGATGTACCTTACGAATTTTTTATTTGTTCTTGAATGAAGTGACTTATTTTCTAATTTTTATTAGGCTTTGCTATTGAATCGTGTTTTTTTTAGGTATCAATGCACCTAACGACTTATTTTTCTTTCAATAAAATGAATTATTTTCAAATTTTTATTTCGGTTTGCTAAAAGCATGGTTATTCAAACCATAATCCATTATCTTCGAGTCGCATCTACAAGCGGAGCAATTCTCACGTATTTTTTTATTTTGAAAAATGTGGTGGTTTACACTCAAGTATAGTACTATTGAAACTTATGAGAAATAGCGCAGAATTCCATGGATTCATCAGTTTATGTAATAATTTCAGTCTGTTAATCTAGAACTAGGTACGTAAGAATATTTCGCACTTATTTTGCTGAAATATGTGCCTGAAGTTTACCAACATGGGTCTTCTAGTTGCAAAGTTTTAATATCAAACCCAAAATAATTAATAACAACTGAATCAACTTCATGAGAAGAAGAAAAGGAAAACTTTATCGAGAAATTCCAGTCGTGAATTTTGTTGCCGCTGTCGGCAAATTTAGTTTGAAATTTCATTAATTTTAATTCTGATTAATGAAAATTAGAGGCACAGCGACTTGCCTTGCCCCTTCAGCTTTTCCAGATAATTTTCCTGAATACATATAATCAAGTTTGGGCTGCTTTTAATCAGCATCTTTTAAGGTAAGCGAATGTTTTCTTCTACTTACTAAGCGGAAGTTATCATTTTATATCCCTCAATTAGCTCGTTAGATTATGCAAACTGAAAATGTTCATCCAATTAGCGAATATAAAGTTCAATGTTCATTTTACTGCAGTTATCTGATAGATTATGAGCTAGAATTAATACTTGATAAAAGTGGAAAACAGATGGGAAGTATAGATATTTATTCTATATTTATTTTGAAGAAAAGTTATAGGATGACATTATCTATTTGAATTCATAATTCATAAGAAACACGGTATTTTATTTAAGATGCATCAACTTACTAAATTAATTCGACAAATTCGTTAGTATAAAACGAATTAAAAACATCAAATTGAAAATTTCTTGGTATATTCATTGTTTCAATGAAACTATATATATATATATATATATATATATATATATATATATATATATATATATATATATATATATATATATATATATATATATATATATATATATATATATATATATATATATATATATATATATATATATATATATATATATATATATATATATATATATATATATATATATATATATATATATATATATATATATATAATATTAATAATAGCCGAAAACTAATTGGAAGTAAAATTATTGATATCTCAGTTATTTGATGAAAGAAAGCTTTCTCTGTCAAAATATAGTTAAACATTCTTGGCTACTAAAAATTCGATTCGCGTTGAAGTGCTCACGTGATGGATGGCTCAATATAATTGATATTCGATTATTTCTTTGAATTTAGTTAAACGTTAATTTATATTAAGTACGTATAATAAATAGATACCTACTCTCAATCATTGCTCGGATAGGATAATGTAGGTTATATAAGCTCTAGTGAGTGAAAATCTAAGAAGAACTTCATATTTTATGTACAGTACAAGCGTTCAGTTGCTTCAATTGAATGAAATATCTTTTTATTGTTCTTAATGTTTCTTGGAAGTTCCTACAGGTACACTGAGTTTTTTGTTTAAGATTGTTGTTGAGTACTTCTTAGAATTTCGTGTTCAATCAAATATCTCATCAAATTTCAAACACAGGTCAATCATCTTCAATTCTCATCCTATGCTCCATCAGAATCCATTTTCAATACCATTTTGAATACCAAAGCAGCTGAACGCGCACCAATAAAAAAGAAATACCTCTGAGATTTCCATCTCGATAGTTCACAATACTGAAAACATTGAAATCACTTCAATAGTTATTCTACAGTTTTTACCTTATCTGCCACAAAAACACTTCAAATCCACTACTGAGTCGTTAAAGATGACGGATGAACCATAGAAAAGGGCAGATGTGGCTACTAACCTGGTCCTTTGATGCACATAGATGCATTATCGAAGTGAGATGCCACAGAGATAACGATAGCGCTAGGCCGTTCTCCAATGCGCTTGCGTGATTAGATTGTGCGATTAGATAACCCTCTACGTCCCAGGCTTTATGTGGAGACATTCACTAATCTTTTATATGGAACCATGGGAGAACCACGTGAGACATTGGTAGACACGACAAAACGAGCACTAAGACACTATTGTGATTGTGAACCGGCAGTAAATACAGAAGCGTACTCAGTGAATCAAAATTTTGTTTATTGCTATCTACGATTTTCATTTGAAAATATGTATCATATTTGATATTTTATCAAAACACATATTGTTTCATTATACGATATGCTTACTCTATATAATTTCACAATATTTGTCATTCGATATCTAACACTATAATAATATTCTTGTCAATCATCATTGATCACTAGCAATCACCATCAGTCAAAATATATCAGCATCACTAAAATACACTAATTATAATCAGTCATCACTAAGCAATTTGAATCTTCACTAATCAGCACCAATTAATTTCAATCAACATCAACCACTTTTAATCCCCATTCAATACTATCAGTGACTCGTCATAACAATCAATTTACGTAATTTTCTCTCAATTACTATTAATCAATATCATCAATCAACAACACAAATGACCTTCAGTATACATCAATCATCATCAATCACTATATTAATTACCTTCAATTTCCATCAATATTAATAATCATTAGTTTACTTTAATCCTCGAAATTTTGTATCGATTAATAATTTAATGTTTTTTTTATTTACTTTTTCTTTTTTTTCTATTTGTCTTGAAATAAATGAATTGGAATGCTCACTTTTATACTTGGGTTCACTGAAATTCAGTTCACGTTGAGACTTTAGCCAATATCAAGAATTTGTAGCATGGAAAACAATTATTGTTAACTTCCTTACGGAGCTACATAAGAAGTATTCTCAAGAAATTTTCAAAGGAATTCAGGAAATAATTTCCCTCATTGTAGATATAGATATTTTTTTTTTACATAGAATAATGATCTAATTTGGAGTACGACTCTTTTTCCATGCTTCAAGAGTTATTGAGTAAGTGAGATAGAAGTTGAATATATTCCAAATAATTAAAAACA
This sequence comes from Cynegetis impunctata, assembly GCA_030704885.1. Classification (NCBI taxonomy): domain Eukaryota; kingdom Metazoa; phylum Arthropoda; class Insecta; order Coleoptera; family Coccinellidae; genus Cynegetis; species Cynegetis impunctata. The sequence goes on from JARQZK010000752.1 coordinate 71,809, forward strand.
TTATTTCTGCAGCCGTCTCAAAAATAAAATATTTGAAAAGATTTATGGAATCGAAAGTACTACTTTACACAAATGGTACCTATAGTAACTATTTTCCTGACATTTTTTTTCACTTTCGAAGCAATTTCTGTGCTTTCGGAACGATTTTGTGTGCATATATATATATATATATATATATATAATATATTTATATATATATATAATATATATATATAATATATTTATATATATATATATAATATATATATATATATATATATATACATATATATATATATATACATATATATATATATATATATATATATATATATATATATATATATATATAATATAATATATATATATATATATATATATATATATATATATATATATATATATATATATATATATATATATATATATATATATATATATATATATATATATATATATATATATATATATATATATATATATATATATATATATATATATATATATATATATATATATATATATATATATATATATATATATATATATATATATATATATATATATATATATTATATATATATATATATATATATATATATATATATATATATATATATAATATATATATATATATATATATATATATTTATATATATATATATATATATATATATATATATATATATACATATATATAAAAATATATATATATACATATATATATACATATATATATATGATCTGTTGTCGTGTTCGGACGTACACGTCTGAACTCTTGAAAGTGAAGTGTTTTGAGAGAGGAATATAGCCATAAAAATGTTGAAATTGATATCAAAATATGTGTAACACGTACGGTCGCGAATTGTGCGCCGAAATATAGACCCTCCCATAAAATTAGACACTAATTAGTGCGTTTTCGGGAATTTAGTTTTGTTTATTTCTGAAGTGAAGGAATATAGGAATTAAACTGATTTATCGTACACCTGTGTGATAATAGCTGATAAAATATACCACTGTTTCAGGTGTTTGTGTTCTTTATGGTAGTCGGATTATTTGCGTATCTCTCTTCTGCAGATGATATTTTTTTTTTGTTTTATTCATCTACCTGCTCTGAATAAAAAACAGACAATTAGTAATAAGAGTCGATAATGTTCCAGTGGCGTACCTATGCAGCATAGTAACTAATCAATATAATGGATAAAATAGAGTGCATTAAATGTAAAATTAAGTCTACCCTTCGTGATGCAAAAAATCCTGTTTTCCCGTGTGATCTGTGCAGAAATTATTTTTGCGGTGAGTGCTCTGAGCTTTCTTCCTCTGAAATTAAATGTATGCCCCTACAAAAACGAGTATTAAAATATCATTGTCTTCAGTGCCGTGCATATGATTTTGTGACTTTACTAAGCGAAACAATAAAAGACAAGGATACAATTATAAGTGATAAGGATGTAATTATAAAAATGCTTGAAGAGCAAGTCAATAATCTCAAATCGAATCAACAAACTGTTATGAGCTTCGCAAATATAACATCTGGAAAGCATAAACAATTACTTCAAACTAAGAAAAATGTTCCGCCCGTAATAGTCAAGCCTCTGAAAGCTCAAAGTTGTGATATTACAAAGAAAGATATTCAGAAACTAATTCATCCAATGGTACTAAATGTTGCAATAAATTCAACCCAAACAACAAATAAAGGAAATTTTATTATCAGATGCAACACTGTAGAAGACGCAAAAAAACTCGTTGAAGAAACTCAAAAAAATAAAGAACTTGGAAAGAAATACGATGTCAACTTACCTCAAATGAAAAAACCTAGAATAAAAATCATCACCAATGGCACTGAACTGAATAAAGAAGAAATTGAAGACTGCTTGAAGAGACAAAATGATTTCATTACAGAAGACGATTTCCTAAATGTAACCTACGTAATGAAAACCAATTCTGGTAAATGTATAATTTTTGCTGAATGTTCCGGTTTAACCTTTTCTAAATTTATGGACACCAAGAAAGTGTTTGTGGGATGGGAGCGTTGTCCGGTATATGAAGACCTAAATGTTTCTAAATGTAAAACATGTTGTGCATATGACCATAAAGTGATTAATTGTAGGAATGTTCTCTGCTGTTCTCATTGCGGTGGTGATCATCTATCAACTGATTGCTCAAGGGAATACAAAAAGTGCTGTAATTGTGTAAGATCAGTTGAGAAATTTAATCTCAACTATGACGTCAATCATGCATCGTACGATAGTGATTGTCCAACTCTAAAATTTTATACTCAAAGATTGAAGAACCGTATTGACTATTATTGTAAGTGATTTGTTTATTCTTATTGTTGTTTTACTACTTTTTTCTTAATTTACTATCTGCTTTATTATTTTATTTCAATGACTAAAAGAGAATCATTTTTAAAAATTGCAAATATAAATGTTAGATCATTAATACCCAGTTTTCTGGACTTTTCTCGATTAGTCTCTGATAATTTTGATGTAATATGTGTGACTGAAACTTGGCTTAGTGCCTCTGTAAATTCTAATATTATATCGTTGCCTGGTTATTCACTTTTTAGACGTGACAGAGTGAACAGGGTAGGAGGTGGTGTTGGTTGCTATGTGAGATCTTCTCTAAATTGTGAAACAATTGAGTATGATCATAACGATGTAAGTTTTGAATTTCTTCTACTAAAATTCAAAATTAAAACTCTGAATATTGCCCTGGCCGTGATATATCGTCCGCCAAGTGCAAGCCTTGCTGAACTCTCTAATTTTGTTGATGATATCCTAACACTAATGCTTGTTGAATATGACTACTCCATTATAACTGGGGATCTTAATGTTGACATGCTGGTCCCCAACTCTTTGCTGGACTTGTTTGGAGCGTATGGTTATATAAATTATGTTGTGGAGCCGACGCGTGTTGCTGCTGCCTCGTCTACCCTACTTGACCCAATTTTTGTCAATGGTAGCTCTGGAAATATAGTTCGTGAGAGTGGTACGGTGTTGTCGCATTTGAGTGATCATAACATGATGCCATTTTGTATTCTGGACATCGCTATTAACAAACCCAATCAAAAATTCATTAATACTCGTAATTTAAAAAATTTAGATATGATCAGTTTCAGGACTGATTTATCTAGGATACCTTGGAATAACATTTATTACATTGAAAACATAAATGAAAAGATTAGATTTCTAACTGACTATATAAACTTACTTTTTGATATACATGCACCTTTGAGGGAAATACGAGTTTGTAAACCCTCTTCACCTTGGTTAACGGATAATTTAAGACTGATACTTAAGGAACGTGACAAGGCTCTAACTAAGTTCAAAACCGTGAAAACGAGGGATAACTGGGATTATTACAAGCAGTGTCGTAATTTTGCATTGGCTTCAGTCAGAAGGGAAAAGGCAGCATTTTTAGATAAAATCCAACGTGATAAAAATGAAAAGGTTTTGTGGCAACACTTACGTAAGATGAACATTGTTTCGTCTAATGTTAATTCTGATTTGCCAGTTGATCTGTGTGATCCTGATGTTGTAAATGATTATTTTATTAGTGTGTTCAGAAAGTCTGACGTCTGTTCTGCAAAAATAGAATTTTATAGGGGTAATAAATTCAATGATGGCATTTTCAGTTTCACTATGGTACATCAAAGTGTCATACTTGACATGTTTAGCGCCATTAAGTCGAATGCTGCTGGTGCGGATGAAATCTCTCTATCCATGTTAAAACTATGCTTACCCCATATTCTCGACCACATAACTCATATAGTTAATTGCTGCCTACACTGTGGGTATTTTCCTAGGATCTGGCGTGAGTCAGTGGTTTGTCCTATTTCTAAGGTCAGTAATCCTGGATCTGTACGAGACTTGCGGCCGATAAGTCTTCTACCAGTTTTATCAAAAATTCTCGAACGTGTAGTTTATGTTCAGTTATATGATTATCTCGTAAGTAATGATATCCTGCCTTCTCAGCAGTCTGGTTTCCGCAGGGGTTATAGTACTACCACTGCCTTATTAAATATTATTGATGATATTGTTAGGGCTATTGATAAGAAAATGGGAGTTCTTTTGGTTGCTTTAGACTTTTCTAAGGCATTCGATCTAATTGATCATGAGCTACTGTGTGCTAAACTCGAATATTTTGGTTCGGATATTACTGCTCTATCTTTTTACAACTCTTATTTGTGGAAGCGTAGCCAGCGTGTCCGTGTTAACAATAACTTATCTAAATCTAAATCTATTGTCTCGGGTGTTCCACAGGGATCTATTTTGGGCCCTTTATTGTTTCTATTATATACCTCAGATCTACCAAATGTTGTATCTGATTGTACGATGCAGCTGTATGCCGATGACACCCAATTGATTCATTGCTTCGACCCATCCAATGTTCCGGCTGCAAACGATTCCATAAATAGGGATCTAACTGCGATATCTCAATTCTCAAGAGCACACAATTTAACCATAAATCCATCAAAGACAACCGCACTTCTGTTTTGTAGCAGGTATAAGAGACCAGATACTCAGAATTTGATACAGCTTGAGTTGGATGGCGTTGAGATCAACTTGTCAGACCAAGCAAAAAATTTAGGACTGATTATAGACCAGAACCTAAGATTTAAAGGTCATATTAGTTCACTTCTTCAGAAGTGTTACATGAGAATGCGTATGCTTTATGTCAACAAGCACATACTGAATTTCAAAATGCGTAAAAAGCTAACCGAAACTTTGGTTCTTTCAGTTTTGAATTATTGTAGCATTGTTTACTACCCTTGTCTCGACCAGGAATCCCGTAGTCAATTGCAACGCATTCAAAATACATGTTGTAGATTTATTTTCGACCGAGGGAGATATGATCACATTACACCTTGTTTCTCGCAAATTGGATGGTTAAAAATTAATCACGCCTTTGAGTTGAATTTTCTTGTCTTCATATATCGTTTGATCAGGTCTAAAGCTCCTTCTTACTTGTACAAAAAAATCGTGTTTAGAAAATCAGTTCATAATGTCAACACCCGACATAATACTGTGACAATGCCACAGCATTCCTCTGCCATGTTCGAGCGCTGCTTTACTTATAATTTAGTAAAGTACTACAACTCTTTTGTGTTCACTATGTCTATTTCTTCATTGTCTAGATATCGACATACTCTTAGGGACTTACTCTTGGCCAGGCAATGAAAATGACAATGAAAATGATAATGATGATATGTATGTTACTATCTCTGTATCTGTGTTTTAGTATTTGTTTCTCTTGTAGTGTTCTTATGATGTTTACTTTATTTTATAGCTAATTTACGTGTTAACCAGGTAGGTTAAGAGTTAAAGAGTAGCTTTCAGCTAATCTTCGCCTGCCTGGGCAAATGCTGTGTATACACATTTGTGGAAATAAAGTCATTTTATTATTATTATTATTATATATATATATATATATATATATATATATATATATATATATATATATATATATATATATATATATATATATATATATATATATATATATATATATATATATATATATATATATATTTATATATATATATATATATATATATTTATTTTTATATATATTTTTATATATTTTTATATATATATTTATATATATATATATATATATATATATATATATATATATATATATATATATATATATATATATATATATATATATATATATATATATATATATATATATATATATATATATATATATATATATATATATATATATATATATATATATATATATATATATATATATATATATATATATATATATATATATATATATATATATAGGCAGCTTGTCATACAATATTGGTGTGTGTTTTCGTTATTCAAATCCAAGAAATGGAAATCAGTAGTGAAGGTAAGGATGAAATAATTCCACATGAGATTAGTGAAACTGGTAAAGTAGCTACTTACGAATTATTGCCGGTGAAGTCAAGAGAGATGTACAAATTGGTCTACAATTTATTTCAAATATGTTATACACACGATCTTAAAGTGATTGTACGAGTACGGGACTCTCAGGATTCCAGGACTTTTCTACGGCTCGTCCTGGAAAGTTATTACTCATCCTGTAAAATACCACTTTTGAAAATGGTTACATAATTTACTACCTATTATAGGCAGGACTAAATTCAAGACATACTAACCTGCTTTAAAAATCTTGTGCGTTTAAACTAATATTTCCAGTAACAACACATATTTCAACTGATGCTTGTACCAAAAAATTTTATTATACGAGTAATTATAAAGTTCAGCGGAGTCTGAAATATGTGTAAGATGTAAAATACATTACAGCTGAGAAATATGTTGAAATTAACATGAAGCTCAACTAATTTTCAGAGCATAGCACAATTACTAATTCAAGGGGAATATAATTTGTTGTTCACTTTATGTGATAGTTGTTTTAAACATCCATTCTAATTTGTGATTTTATTGGCGGAAATGGAGTGCAAAGCTTTCGAGTCAATTTTCATGTCGATAGTCGTAAACGAATATGATTTTTATGGCAGTGCAGAACGAATCACCTTCCTGAGAATATAATATAAGTTTAAAGGAAGAAGTTATTGAAAACTTGCAAATCTTAATGTATTAATTATCTTGTCTTCCTGGAAATTCAAAGAGTAATGAAGTTTTAACGGAAATTTAAATAAAGTTACATATAAATGACCTATATATATATATATATATATATATATATATATATATATATATATATATATATATATATATATATATATATATGTATATATATATTTGAAGAGTTGAGGTTTCGTCACGAAATTCTTGAAACTTTCAAAAGATCAAAATTACTTTGGCATTTACAAACATTGGAAAAATTGGAATATAAGTTTCATAAAATTTTGAGAATATCCCGAATCTCATGAAGAAAGGTCAACTTTTTAAAAAAAATCAGTTTGAAAATTTCAATGGCTTGTTATCGCTAAGACATGGCAACACAAGAAAGAACATTCAAAAATTTATATAATATATAAACATATATACACACAAATATATATATATATATATATATATATATATATATATATATATATATATATATATATATATATATATATATATATATATATATATATATATATATATATATATTATTATTATTATTATTATTTGGACCGGGGTCGTTGTGGCTCGGTTAGCCTTCCGGGAACTGCGACCATGTAGATCTTTTGTTCTCTACCCTACCCATTCATTGAAACCCAAGGAGGTCGTCAATGGTGTTGATAAATCCGACAACATCCTTGGGGGCCTTGACCATCACCTCATGGGTATCCAGAACAGGTTTCCCCATATGAGTGGTTCTTAGTCCCGCCAACTCTGGACACTTGCATACCATGTGTTCAGCTGTTTCTGCTTCTGATCCACAGAGCCTACAAATATCATCTGCCGACTTTCCCATACGGTACAAATGGTACTTGTACCGACAGTGCCCTGTCAGCAGTCCAACCATCGCCCGAAGCTCAGCTCGTGACAGCCTCAGGAGCTTTCTGGCGTAGGTCTGTGAAATCTTTACGAACTTCTTTGACTGCGTGAGTCCAGGAGTGTTTCTCCAGAAGGTTACCCTATTATCCAACTCCCATTGTTGAACCGCTGCCTTATATTGGTCTTTTTCAAGACCACAAAAAGGCTCAGGTCCAGCAGGTGTTAACCTTGATGCACTTTCTGCAAGTTCATCGGCTTTTTCATTTCCTTCAACACCACAGTGCCCTGGCGCCCACAGTAGAGTCACTTTATTGCCTCTGGCCAGTTGCTTTATGGTATTACGGCACTCCCATGTCAGTAGAGATCCCTGGCTTTGTGATTCCAGGGACCTCAGCGTGGCCTGGCTGTCCGTGGTGATGTAGATATGCGCCCCTTTGAGGTTCATTTTGAGGCACTCCTGAGCGCATACGTAAACAGCCATTATTTCGGTCTGTAGAATAGAGGGTTCACTTCCCAGGGATTAAGAGATCCTCAGTTTAGGTCCATATACCCCAATGCCAATGCCTCTCTCTGTTTTTGATCCATCGGTAAACCATATGGAAGACTTTTTGTCCAAACGATTAACGAAACGTATTGCACTAGGACGGTCAGCTATGACCGTTTCAAAGGGCGTTTCGAAATCGAAGATAGTTGGCATAACATCCGATGGTTTTGCCAGGAGTTTTGAATCCAGTTGACTCAGTATCCTCATATGTCCAACCCAGTTTCCAGGTAGGAGCTTCCCGTTGAGGGATATTCTCATTGCTTCCAGCAGGCTGCATTTCCTCACATGTATATGTAAGGGAGGCAGATCGAGTATAACCTTAAGCGCTGCTGTGGGGGCTGTACGCATAGCTCCCGTAACACCAATGCAGGCCAACCTTTGCAGTTTTTGCAGCCGGTTGCGTGTAGTGACCTCTTCGGTTTTTGTCCACCATGCTAAAGACGCATAGGTGACAATCGGGCGTACTACCGCAGTGTATAACCACAGTAAAATGTTCGGTTTCATGCCCCAGGTCTTTCCAAAGAGTCTTTTGCAGGCCCACATAGCCGCTGTGGCTTTGGAAAGAGTCCTATCTATATGTTTCCTCCAGTTGAGTTTACTGTCCAGGATAACACCTAGATATTTGCATTCACTAGAGAAGTTTAGAGTCTGGCCATTTAGAACCGGAGCTCTTAGGCGGAGGTTCCTTCTTCTAGTGAAAGGAATCAGTGTTGTCTTCGAGGGATTGACAGTGAGCCCCTCTTCCTCGCACCACTTTTTGATAATACTGAGGGCAAGTTGCATTCGGCTACTTATAGAGCCCTCATGCTTGCCTCTTACAGTTACCACTATGTCGTCGGCGTATGCCTGGGCGTTAAAACCATCTGCCGTAAGCTTCTCCAGAAGACCATCCATGATCAGGCTCCACAGCAAGGGTGATAGTACCCCTCCTTGAGGGCATCCCCTGCACGTCAGCACTGTCACTTCAGCTTCCCCCAGATATGCTGTGACGGTTCGCCCTTTCAACATAGCTGATATCCACTTCACAGTGGAGGGTTCTATCCTTTTTCGTTCAGCTGCATTACATATGGAAACATGTAGTGTATTATCAAATGCCCCCCCAATATCTCCAAACATTGCAAGTAAAATCTCCTTTGCATTGAGGGTGCCTTCCACCTCTCTAAGAAGATGATGAAGAGCGTCTACAGTCGATCTACCCGCCCTGTAGGCAAACTGCTTGTTGTGGAGCTTAACACTTCCCCTTATGTTGTTGTCTATTATTTTCTCCATGGTCTTCAGGAGAAAGGAGGTAAGGCATATGGGTCGATAGGATTTAGGCTCTGTGGAGCCTTCCCGTCCCCCTTTGGGTATGAATACTACCCTTGCTTCCCTCCATGATTTCGGAATATAGCTCCTTGCATAGCTGGCCTTGAAAAGCTCAACCATCGGGGTTATGATGAATTCAACACCTTTCTGAAGCATGGCCGGAAAGATGCCGTCCATGCCAGCTGATTTGAAGGGCTGAAAACTCTTTATCGCCCACTCAATTCTTCCTGGTGTGAATAGTCTACCAGCTTTCTGAAAATCCCACCTGGTGGGGTTGTATACCTCTCCAGTGGGGACATTATCTCTGGTAATAATCTGCTTAGAGCCAGGGAAGTGAGTCTCTAATAGAACTCTCAGGCTCTCTTCAGGGTCATTCGAAAAATACCCACATGGCTTCTTTATTTAGCCAATTGGGTTGGAGTGATCTTTAGATAGTGCCTTTTGAAGTCTAGCTGCAGGGGCTGTTTTATCTATTCCCTCACAGAAACTTCTCCAGGGCTGCCTTTTGGCTTTTCTAACCTCTCTGTTGTAATTTGTCAGGGCCAGTCGATAGGCATCCCAGCTGCCTTCTCGCTTAGCCCTGTTGAAAGCTTTCCTAACCGCTTTCTTGAGGTTCTCAAGTTGTTTATTCCACCAGGGAACGTCTCTGGAGATCGTTTTCTTCCTGAGTGGACAGCTGTTCTCAAAAGCTCTCTTCAAACATGACGTGAAGTGAGCAGAGGCGTTATCCACATCCTCATTTGAGCTGATGTTGTATCTCAGGCCTTCCAGTTCCGACCTTAAATGGGCTGCGTAGAGTTCTCAGTCAGTCTTTCTGGGTATCCTGCATTCAACATCAGCTGAAGCTATTGCTTCAACATCGAATTCAATTGCCATATGGTCTGACATGGATGGTTCTTTTGAGACCCTCCAGTTCTTGACCATTTCCGCAATAAGCGTAAGGTCAATTACTTCCCTTCTAATCGCGTTCATAAAGGTTGGACTGTTACCTACATTTGCTATTCCTACATTGTGAGAAAACAGAAAATCAAGTAAATCCTCACCTCTGTGATTAGTGTCCGTGCTTCCCCATACCGTGTGGTGTGCATTCGCATCGCAGCCCAGAATGAGTTGTTTCTGCTCCTTGCGGCACCATTCCACGAGGCGTTGGACTTCCTCTGGTGGTGGGCTGATGGCGTCACCCGGAAAATTGCCTGAGGCAAAGACCACCTGGCTCCTACTCTTTCCCGTCTGCACCACAATCAGAGCCGCAGCAAGGTCCCTGGTGAGGAACTCTGTAAGTGGAAGGCAAGTTAGTCCCTTTCTGAGTATAAGCATAGCTCTTGGACTTACTGACCTATTGCAATATATCATTCGATATAGGTTATTAACATTTAAGTATGGTATTTTAACACATATAACAGGTACAAGTAATTTAAATTAATTCAATTACTTGTACCTGTTATATGTGTTAAAATACCATACTTAAATGTTCGTTGTAGTTATATTTTAATTAGAGATTATTAGGCTCTAAAGATACTGAAGAAGGAGACACATCTCCGAAACGTTTATGATTACATTTATGATTACATTTATCATTATCAATTTTCGTATATTTATCAACACCTACACTGCCAATCCAAAAACCCAGATAATATAAATAAGTAGGTACCAAGGATTAACCCAAATATATATATATATATATATATATATATATATATATATATATATATATATATATATATATATATATATATATATATATATATATATATATATATATATATACTAGCTGACCCAGCAAATGTTGTTCTGCCATATATATTATTTTTATCTATCTATCTTTCTATCTATTCATCTATCTGCTGATGTATCTCTATCTATCTATCTATCTATAGGTATATATATATATATATATATATATATATATATATATATATATATATATATATATATATATATATATATATCTATATATATATATATATATATATATATATATATGCTCAGATCAAACATATAACGAACTTCTCTCTTTTGCAATCTGAAAACAGACTCATATATATATACATATATATATATATATATATATATATATTACAATATATATATATATATATATATATATATATATATATATATATATATATATATATATATATATATATATATATATATATATATATATATATGTATATATATATATGAGTCTGTTTTCAGATTGCAAAAGAGAGCAGTTCGTTATATGTTTGATCTGAGCAGAAGGACACATTGCGAATTCTACTTTAAAAAATTCAAAATTCTAACTCTTCCTTCACTATTCATATTCGAATCCGTCTGTTTGGTTCGCAAACACATTCATAACTTTTCAGACCAAATCATAGATATCCCACAAGAAATTCAGATACCGATATTTATTTAATAACGCCCACCTCCGTCTTAACAAAAAACTCCTTTACCTACAATGCCGGAAAGTTATACAATCATCTACCATTGGAGCTAAAATCCTTGAGTACGTACAAAAAGTTCCGAAGTTCAACTAAGGCTTTTCTTTTGGAGAGACCATTTTACTCAGTGGCAGAATTTCATTCTGTAACTGAATTTCACAATGTAACATATACCCTTGAGATCCACATTTAGTAGCAACATATATTAATGTTTTGTTTTTTTTTTGTAATATACAAAATTTTATGTCTGTATAATAAGTTTAGTTGACAAATATGTTGATTCTTAACATATGTTTATACATAATCGACTGATAAATATTTTTCTATTTTGTTCTTCTATTTAATAGATTCTTGTTTTGTTCAACGATTGAAAGTGTGTTTTGTTCAATTAGTTATCATTGTTAAATTTTATTTTCAATTTTTTATAGGTATGTGCTTTGTCGACAAAATTTTGTAATTTTATAGGACAATGAAGCTGTTTCTCTCTTTCTCTCTCTCTCTCTGTATATATATATATATATATATATATATATATATATATATATATATATATATATATATATATATACATATATAATATATAATATATGACTCCAACTATCAACATAATACATGTACAATTAAATACTTTTTATTTTCAGACGCCAGATAATGGTCATTTTACTGATTGTTTGGCGCAGGTATAAGTGTCACTATTATGACTTTTAGCTCAAGCGGCGTATAAGTGTTATACTCCCCCGGAGTATAACACTTATACGCCGCCGCAACAATGTAGGTATCTTATATAATGTCACATATCTTTTTTAGCATATTTATATTTCTAAAATAAAACATAGAGTAACCAATTTTTTACGAACCAATAAAGCATTTTCGGAATACTTCTTTATATTTTCTCGCTGGCATTAATTCAGAAATCTTTGATACGGCGCTTCGTAAACCGCCGCGAATTTTATTGGTAATAGCTGCTGCAGTGCAAATTTTGCTGCTGCTGCAACTCGTGGTGGCGTGGATGGTGTACTAGATTCATCAGCCATACTACAGTATCTTGGCACAATTGAATACGGCTCTATATTTCTCATAGAGATATTACAGATAGAGGCGACGAGCCAGCCTGAAACTTGTCAGCTCGGGTGAGGGAGAGAGAGAATCTGAAGGTTAGGTTAGACTCTGACAGTTACGTCTGTCTATGTTTACGTCTGATACGTTTGACAAGGACAGAAAAACCCTGCGATCGTCTCTCTCTTTCGCTCCCACTGAGTTTCGAGACTGACGTTGCCACTTACAGAGCGGCCTATGGCTTGTCGCCTCTATCTGTAATATCTCTATGATATTTCTGGAGAAATGAAATTATCGATGTCATTTAATTAAATCACTGACATTATTTACAGTTGCCATGGATTCAAGCCAAATTATTTGTCCATCGTTAATTTGTTGTACAGGAGATATAATTAGATTATGTACACTTCTAATATCCACGAATTTTCCGATTTTCAAATGCAAATCATTTGAAAATAAAACATTATTTTTTATTCGGAGTATGAGGTACATTATGTGACTCGCAGGGATATAATTCGCCTCGCTACGCTCGGTGTTTAAGCATCCCTGCTCAGTCACATAATGTATACCTTATACTCCTAATAAAATAATAGTATATTATTCAACGAGCACAAAATAATTGCTATTTTGTGCAAATTCATATGTGCATTGTCAACAACAAAAATAGTTATCGAAAGCGTTTACATAACATTCTCTGTGTTCACTGAAAACTGCATACTCACACACATGTCAACTATTTCACTTGACATCGACTCCATTCCTTTCTTTCACTCTGATAAAAATGACATAGATAATTTTGCATTTATCTCTTTATATTAATATTAACAGAACAATTATTGAAAATAAACGAAGGCATTGAATATATAGATAAATCCATGTTTTGGTCGGTCGTTCCTATTTGATAATGACTTCAACCTGTTGAATAATGATTCATTATACACGGGTTGTAATATGACTATCATAATGCTTCTGAAAGCTCATCCGTAATGTACGGATTATAGGGTAGTCGTGGACAAATATCTATTATGTTCGATGCAATTTGGCAAGTAACAAATGTTTTATGAAAAAATATGTCAGAATTTATTCAAGAATGATGCATTTGAATTTTTATACAAAGAAAAATTAGACAAAAAATTAGATTATCATCTGAACGCTGTTTCATCAAGAAATACCTCTCAGGTCTTAATTTCCAAAATCTACTGACAAAACCACTCAAATCCAATTCAATCTTGTCAATTATCTAAGAGAAATTAAGTAAAACGTACGATTGAAAAAACTACCATTGTGAACGCTAAAGACATTCTTTATGAAAATAAACTCAGGAAACCCAGTGCAGACGCTTTTATGAGAATCGTAAAACCGCAAAATGAGAATATGGCTTTAAAATTTTAATACCTTTTCCAGCTTTTAAAAGAGTGTTTATCTAAGGACTGTGGAATAACACATCATCGCATTTGTACCGTAAAGGAAAGAAGGGTTTTCACAAACAAGGACAGCTGCTGCGTTTCTTCCGTTGTTTAGCGCTGTATAAACATTTTCGCATCGAAATGGTCCGATAGTGTGTTGTTTCAATTGTTATTGTACGTTAAATATTTCAGATCCCTTCGGTAAATAGCACGATTTCGAACCAACGACAAAATCATCAGGTTTTGATGCCTGTTTATGCAGCAACTGGGTGGAATGGAAGCTGTGGCCGTCCATCTTGAGTTGTGTAAATAAATTTAGCGTGAAACGTTATTCAGATGTTCGTTTCGAGTGCCTGGAGAGTTGTGCGCCCATTGAAGATAATCGCAATGGAAGAATTGGACTGTCAAATTCACCCATTTGAAAGGTAAATGGAATTTTATAGTGAATTTTCGACGTAAATACTACTACTTAAGAATTATGGAAGGTACAGCAAAATGAAAAAAACTCTATCGCAGAAGAGCAGGTTTTCATAACGTATCCAGTTTAAAAAATATATTCATTCAATTATGATTTTGTTTCCAAATAAAAAAAATGCGTCCTCTAATGTGTAAACAATATTTATTTCCTCCCCGGGGTGTCAACCCCCAACCAATTCGTACCACAAACTATACGAAACTACGTACTTAAAAACTTTCAACTCTATTTCTATAAAATTGCGCCCTTTATCGTGTGAACAAGATCTATTTCCTCCTCCGGGTGGCCAACCCTCCTACCCTCAATTCATATAAAAATAAATAGCATCCAAGATATCGTAAGAAACTATCTACCTACAAAGTTTCAACCCTATGCTACCAAAATTGCGCCTTCTATCGTGTAAACAAGATTTATTTCCCTGGGGGGTCAACCCCCCCAACCAATTCTCACTAAAACCTATTCTATTCAATATATCATACGAAACTACTTACTCACAAACTTTCAATCGTTTTGCTCCAAAATTACTCCCTTTCTCATGTAAACAAGATTTATTTGGTCCCCCAGGGAGTCAATCCCCCAACCAGTTCGAACCAAAATCAATCGCACCCAAGATATCATACGAAACTACCTATTTAAAAACTTTCAACCCTATTGCGTCAAAATTGCACCCGTTATCGTGTAAACAAGATTTATTTTGCCCCCAGGGGGGCCAACTCCCAAACCAATTCGAACCAAAAACAATCCCATCCAAGATATCATACGAAACGACATATCTAAAAACTTTGAACCCTATGGCTTCAAAATTGCACCCGTTATCGTGTGAACAAGATTTATTTTGCCCCCAGGGGGGTCATCCCCCCAAACCAATTCGAACCAAAAACAATCCCATCCAAAATACCATACGAACCTACCTATTTACAAACTTTCAACCCTATTTCTTCATAATTGCGACCATATATATATATATATATATATATATATATATATATATATATATATATATATATATATAGAATATATATATATATATATATATATATATATATATATATATATATATATATATATATATATATATATATATAGATATATATATATATATATATATATATATATATATATATATATATATATATATATAGATATATATATATATATATATATATATATATATATATATAATATATATATTATATATATATATATTATATATATTATATATATATATATATATATAATATATATAATATATATATATATATATATATATAATATATATAATATATATATATATATATATATATATATATATATATATATATATATTTTTAATATATATATCTATATATATATATATATATATATATATATATATATATACATATATATAAATATATATATATATATATATATATATATATATATATATATATATATATATGATATTGAGTTTTTGGTGCCAAGCATCATAAAAAGTCATGAAACGAAAAACTATCTTGGTTCTAGGTACAACTTTGCTAATCGCACCCATTTTAATAATCAGGTTTTCAAAGTGAATATGTGCTAAAAAGACGAATTGTCCTGGGATACTCGGTTAATTTCTTCCTTTGGCTATATCTTATAAATTAAATGAATTCGCCTAGGAGGCACAATGAAATAACTCGAGGAAGTTTGAGAATAATTGAAGGAAATAAAATTTGAAGTAATGGATATTAAATTGGTATAATTAATTAAGTTTTTAAAAATTATGAAATCAAACATATTACTAATTATTATAGAAATATGAACTTATTATTAATCTTGTTGTAGATTATGCTTGGTAATTGTTAATTCTTAAATCAAATTTATCCAAATATAATTGTAACATTGTTTCTTAGTTTATATGAGACAAGTTGTTGAAATATCTACTTTTCTGTTAGAAAAGTTGTTGAAATATCTACTTTTCTGTTTTTGTTTCATTACTTTCTTTGATTATTAATATATGAATGGATAAATTATATGAAAAAATTATCATCATGTGAATAGACAGATTTGTCAAAATAAAAATTGTTCACTTATAAATTACATTTAGGTAATTTGTAATTAACCTCTTTTATCATACTCATAACTTCATACGTTTAGAGTATGTCACTAAAATTTACAATACATTTGTACTTACCTGACTTTTTTTTCAAAAAGAGGATGATGGTACACAGGCAAGTATTCGCCTGTGTTCCATCATTTACCCTCATGGGTTAGTAAGCTAGTACATTACCCAGCAGGTCATAGTACACGTAGATATATATATATATATATATATATTCAAATATAAATATATATAGATATATATCTATATTTATATATATAAATATATATATAGATATATATATATATATATATATATATATATATATATATATTTATATATATATATATATATATATATATATATATATATATAATTTTAATTGCAACTCCGGACATCCACAACATCTATATCTTATCCCGGATTCGAACCCGGTACCGCCTGTGCCCTAGACAATTTCCTAATCATCTGGAACACAGACGGTTGATATACCTGACTTAATCATCGCTATCTTCTACTTTTACTGAGTCAGTTTCATAATTAATTCTTTATCAATAAAATAACAACAATGCCTTTACCCCAATACAGTTACAGCGCATGCCTAAAAACGCTTTCGCGTCAGCTTCAGGCCATTCGACATGTGTCGGGTGTGAAACGTGCGATAAGGAACTTTATTCCAATCAAATATGTTGTACTTAAGTCAACGAGTTGAGTTTCATGTTCGAAGTAGATGCAATAATTCTTCAAAATTGATAAAAATGCAGGGTTGAATCGACAATGAAATAACTATTAGTATAAGTCCTACTTCAACATGATAAACACAAATAAATAGAACTTAAATCAGAAATGAAATATTTTCAATTGCTACGTAAAATATTTCATAAGGATTATGCCCTTTTTGAATCAAGATAGAAGTTTTCAATCTATATTCTATGAGGGTGGAATATTAGAGAGATTTTTATAGGTAAAATTTCTGTTGTTTTATACACCGAAAGCAGTATTATATTTTTTCACAAGGAAGTTTATTTATAACATCCTTCTGAATGCAGTTTCTGCTGCACACTAGTTTTTTTTCTCGAACAATAGACACCTGTTTCTCTCCGTTTCGTGAAGAAGTTTTGAGTAAAATTTCAAATTTTCCGTAGTTAATTGAAGAAACAGTGATTAAATGAATAGAGAGAACTTCTTTTCATCACTTTTACTATTTTTTCTTTACTTTGGTAGTTTTTTCATGTTTCGGTAACTAAATTAATCAAAGCTCAGTGTACGCGCAATTTC
The DNA here is from genome assembly GCA_030704885.1 of Cynegetis impunctata. NCBI lineage: Eukaryota > Metazoa > Arthropoda > Insecta > Coleoptera > Coccinellidae > Cynegetis > Cynegetis impunctata. The sequence continues at coordinate 89,800 of JARQZK010000752.1, forward strand.
AGCTCAAACCACATAACAAATAGGAAAATCTCAGCCGCTCGTTAGCGTTGCAAATTCTAAGAAACCTTGACAGCTGACGAAGATTTGCAAGTTACAAATCCTTGTCTATTTAATTGAAGTTATGTTGAATATATTCCAGTAATTAGGGAGATAAATTATGTCCACTTTGAGAATAACTACTTGACAGTGGCGGATCAGAAAAATTTATTTTATATAAACATGTCCAAAATGACAAAACAATATTATTAAAGAAGATGATAGGTGTCATGAGATACCCGTTTAGAAGTTCCTTTCGCTATTCTTATATATATATATATTCAATTGTAGTCACAATTACATGAATTAACAAAGATTAACATTGATTAAATGGAAACACTTCGAAATAATTTCCTTTTCAGAAGGGCAAAGTTCAATCAAAGTGTAGTTGAACAATAGGATGAAATTTAACTTAATGTATATTTTCTGATATCAATATTAGCCTAAAAACATATATACATATATATATATATATATATATATATAATATATATATATTATATAATATATATATATATATATACTATATTATATATATATATATATATATATAATATATAATATAATATATATATATATATATATATACTATTATATATATATATATATATATATATATATATATATTATATATATATATATATATATAAGGCTTGGTGAATCTCAAAAAACTCAATTTCATTAAAAAGTTGACGTTTCGCCACGACATTCGTGTCTTTACAAAACTTGTCGATAAAGCCACGAATGTCGTGACGAAACGTCAACTTTTTAATAAAATCGAGTTTTTTGAGATTCAACTAGCCTGTTATTGCTAATAATTATCAAAATGTTATATATATATATATATATATATATATTTATATATATATTTATATTTATATTTATATTTATATATATATATATATATATATATATAATATATATATATTATATATATATATATATAATATATAGTATATTATATATATATAATATATATATATAATATATATTATATATATATATATATATATATATATATATATATATATATATATATATATATTTATATAAACTGCATGCTTTTACGAGGGAGTCTTTGATAGCACGGTACGATTGCACTGGGTTAACTACAGGTAGAGTATGACCTGACTTGAACATGCAATCGCTTAGGTAAAAAGAATCTCATTGTATGCATACATTTATGGCATCATAAGCTTCACTTTTATGAGAGAATTCAAAAGTGATCTGAAGACTTCCTTAAAAGCAAAGTTCGTCGCCTATCCACAATTATGCATGTCAAGTTCTGATAAAATACTGAGAAAAATTTCAATAGTAAAAAAGTTACAATTATTGCAATATTGCATTAAAAACTCCCAATGTTAAAAGTAACTGTGTAAAATAAAAATGAAAGGCCACGTGATTCATTCCTGCCTCAAATCGGTGCTATGGATGCGAGCTGTTTGAGATAAGGGAAGGAAATTTTTCTATTAAATAAAGTGAACAAGAAAAATTCTTCAATATAAAAAAAAATTGCAAACCTTTCCGAGCAAGCTGATAATATGTTTTCATCGACGCGAAATCTGCATTCACAATCCATAATTGAATTACAGAAATCGTCAAGTCACCTCGACTCAAAATCTGCATATAGCTGTTTTGATCTTATTAGAACTCTTCAGTGCCTCTTATTTGACTCAAAATGAATTCATATTATCGAACAATGGTAAATATTAACAATTCACATACTTATTGAATAAAATATCGCATGACGCTCGTTTCGGTAAAACTACACTTTCTTCAGATGCTAAATGCAAACTCCATTAGCTTGCATCAAGCATCTGAAGAATAAATGTGTGAATTGTTATTATTATCCATTGCCTTAATATTGTTATTAATTTACATCATGCATCGGCCCAATCAATCCAAAATTAATTACTCCCTAATACAAATCGCGGTCGGACTACTATCTGAATAACAACCCTTAGCGCCCTCCACCGAAGATATTACAAACCTACAATTCACCGTCAAGATTGAAAATGCAGAATTCAGCGATTTGTATTGGGCAACAATTAGAAATTTGCTAATTCACTCCGAGTTAAAAAAGCTGAACTGAAAAGATCTAATAAGACCGAAACACCTGTACGCAGATTTTAGGTCAGGGAGACTTGACGTTCTCTATAAATAACCGTTGGATTGTAAATGCAGATTTCGCTAATCGAAATACATATAACCAGCTCCCTTGGAAATTTGTATGATAATTTTTTAAATTAACGAAGAATTTTGCTTGTTCACTTTATCTAGTCAAAGAATTTCCACCCCTTAGCTCAAACAGCTCGCCCTAGCTTCGATCTGAGGCAGGAATGAAACACGTGGCCTTTCTTTTTAGTTTCCGTTAAAATTGGGAATGTTGAATGCGATATTGCAATAACGGTAATTTTTTTGGTTGGTGATTTTTTCTCACTATTTCATTACAACTTATTTAATGTGACGATTTCATGCTGAACAAAAGAAATATTCATTAGACAACGTATTGTAAGCTGTTAAAGGGTCAAAAGCTTTTCGAACAAATAAATCCTGACCTGCTGCCAAACCCTAAATATCCCACAATGAATTATCGCTATCGAGATCTTGGAATGATTTGCAAAACTGCGCTTGCTTTTGCCTCCAACAAATAAACGTCAGTTAACAATCTCGGCAGCCGTTAGGGTGCTTTGATATCAGCCTACTACGCCTTTGAATCAATTTAAAGCTCATCAGGTAGGTTGAATATTTGGATCAGATATTCTACGAATTTTGTCCTGAGTTCCAAGTGATATATTCTCAATATTTCTAATAGGTCACAAAAATAATTGTTGTGAATTTAACTAATGTAATTATGAATTTTTAAACGAAGCCTAGAATTATAGTTTGAATTGATGAAGTCAAGATAAAGTTAGGACGATTTAAAATATTTAACTTATGTTCAATTAAAAACTACATTTGCTTAATTTATGTTTATCTGTGAGTATTTGAATTATGTAATCAACGAATTTTTCGAATCAGAAATGTGTCCTCTAAAAAATAAAATACTTTATTTCTAGCTGGACCTTCAAATTCAAATAATATTATAAAAGACTAATTATGTTGAATGTAGGATTGAGTCCACAGGAATTTCAAAATATCGATATTTTAAAATGGGGTGATTTATAATTCTTGCAATTTCTAGAAATGGAAGAGGTGATTTATTTGTAGTTAATTTTAAACTGAAATTTTTTAGTAGCCATGAAGTTATATTTATATAATGTCTATATACGAGAGCCTTTATTTTGACTGACTAAACTCTAAGATAAAACGAACAGCTGAACATGATGTACTATGGTCATAGGACTTGAAAGCTTATTACAATAAAATTTTGAACCCACTCATTCAACGCTGCAAATCGAATACTCCACAAAAGTATTGCTGGTTGCATGCACATGCAAGTACTTCCATTGACAACTTTTCTATTAACAAACGACAGGAATAGCAGAAAACAGTTTTGCTAACCATTTGTTAGTTTTGCCAAATATATATTTATATATATAAATATATATATATATATATATATATATATATATATATATATATATATATATATATATATATATATATATATATATATTCGAATTGTTTGTTGTTGCCTGTAAACCATTATTTTTAACTTTTTGATGATTATTAGCAATAACAGGCTACTCGATTTTATTAAAAAGTTGACGTTTCGCCACATGTGGCGATAATTATCAGAAAGTTGTATATATATATATATGTATATATATATATATATATATATATATATAAATATATATATATATATATATATATATATTCGAATTATTGTGCCTGTGAACTATTCTAATCTCTGTAAATTATTAGCAATAACAGGCTTGTTGAATCTCAAAAAACTCGATTTTATTAAAAGTTGACGTTTCGCCACGGACATTCGTGCTTTATCAAAAGTTTTGATAGAGCACGAATGTCTTGGCGAAACGTCAACGTCATATATTTATATATATATATATTATATATACTATATATATATATATATATAATATATATATATATAATATATATATATATATATATATATATATATATATATATATATATTAATATATATATATATATATATATATATATATATATATATATAATATATATAATATATATAATCTCTTGATAATTATTAGCAATAACAGGCTGGTCGAAACTCGATTTTATTAAAATGTTGACGTTTCACTACGACATTCGTAGTTTTTCAAAACTTTTGAAAAAATTGAAATCTCCTTGACATTTATTGATTTGAAAAAATTTGAATAGACAAAGACTGCTTTGTCTCGCTAAACATTTTTTCCGAGTTTTTTAAGATTCAACCAGCCTGTTATTGCTAATAATTATCAAGAGATTAAAAATAGATCACAGGCAACAACAATTCGAATGAATATATATATATATATATATATATATATATATATTTATATATATATATATATATTATATATATATATATATATATATATATATATATATATAATATATATAACTGAGATTGAATTCTCGCACATCACTTGGTGAAACATCATAAAAGAATAAAGTATAAACTTTAAAATAAAAACACTTGGCTTATGTTTCACATATAAAAAATCTTTAGATACTGTACTTAGCAGTAATAAAAAGTCGACATGTTTCGAGCTATGAACTCATTATCATAGCTCGAACATGTCGACTTTTTATTACTGCTAAGTACAGTATCTAAAGATTTTTTATATATGTGAAACATAAGCCAAGTGTTTTATTTCAAAGTTTATACTTTATCATCATATATATATATATATATATATATATATATATATATATATATATATATATATATATATATATATATATTGAAAATAAAAATTTATTTGCTCTAATCAGACCCAGCTTGTATGCTGAAGATATCGAATACATTAGGAAATTAATTTGAAAAATTGATGACTAATCGAATCAACCTTACAACGGAGCTAGTTTCATGAGATCTTACTACATAGAATTTCCATTCGTTCTTAAAGGTAGAATGTTAGAACTTTCGACGTCGGCGCAACACACCATCTATCGGTTTCCGAAAAATGGTGTCTGATTTGTGCACATGTCATTTATGCTCTTCTTAGAAACTATTAGGAGCTCACTCGGTCGGTGGACAGGACACTACTGATGATTTCGTTGTAGAGCGAAATAGACTGTCTATAGTGTTTCCATCGTATGTGGCACCGACTTCGAATGTTCTTATAATCTTTCTTGAAGGATGAGTGGAAATTCCATGTTATTAACTCTCGTAAAAGAAGCTCCGTCGGTGGGTTGATTTGATTAATAATCAACTTTCTGAATGAATTCTCCAAGTATTATATATATCATATATATATATATATATATATATATATATACCTATATAGGTATATATATATATATATATATATATATATATAATATATATATATATATATATATATATAATATATATATATATATATATATATATATATATATATATATATATATATATATATATATATATATATATATATATATATATATATATATATATATATATATATATATATATATATATATATATATATATATATATATATATATATATATATATATATATATATATATATTCCAAGAGATATCAATTATTGGTATAACAGGTTTATTTCAAACATTACATTTTAAAATTGAAATTCATTGGACGTTTCAATGGAGTTTCCATCTTCATCAGCTAAAATCGGGATAAAATACAATTCAAATGCCTAAATATAAAACATATATACACATACACTAAAATAAAATAAAATAAATTGTATCTCACCAGAATGTTCGTCGGTAGTTGTCACAATACTACTTGACTCTTGAATACGCAACAACTACCCTTCTCATATAATAGACAAAAACATCAAAATCCAAGTACATAAAACCTACAACAAGGAACCAACATCTAACACACCAGAGTCTACAGATAAAAAAATATACGTACCTATTCCATACATCACATACCTGACCCCGAAAATAACTAACATTTTAAAACCGTTCAATATACAGATAGCGCATCAACCTCAGAATCAGATAAAACAACTCTACACCAACTTAAAGAGCAAAATTCCAACAGAAAAGAAATCCCACGTAGTATACAGCGTTCCCTGCAAAGATTGCAATAAAGTATATATCGGACAAACCTCACAACGTCTGCAAGATAGACTAAAAGCCCACAGATATGCCAAAACAGCGAACACTGCACTGAACAAACACAAACAATCAGAAAGACACATGATTTCGATTACGATGAAAACACACATACTAACTATAGAAAAAACTTAAATCACGCGCAATCCTTGAAATGATTTTTATACAGAAGAACCAAGACAACACAGTTAACAACAAAATAGATATAAGGGCCTAAGTTCGATATATGCCCCATTATGTAATACATGAGCTCTATGCGCATGAACGATTATACATCGATTAAACTGAGATTCAAGAGTCAAGTAGTATTGTGACAACTACCGACGAACATTCTGGTGAGATCACAATTTATTTTATTTATTTTAGTGTATGTGTATATATGTTTTATATTTAGAGCATTTGAATTGTATTTTATCCCGATTTTAGCTGATGACAGATGGAAACTCCATTGAAACGTCCAATGAATTTCAATTTTAAAATGTAATGTTTTGAAAAAAAAACCTGTTATACCAATAATGATATCTCTTGCGAATGAATACGATAAAACAGGTAAAAATCAAGAATTCAAATATATATATATATATATATATATATATATATATATATATATTATTAGATATTAAAGTATGAAAATTGTTCATGTTAACATGCACTAGTAACTTCACAAAAATTATTTATTAATTAAATCACAAAAATATTTCGCAGCTAAGCTTAATATAGAACAAAGGAGACTGTGTACTCGTTCAAGCCCGCATTGACAATGAATCAACCAATGCATCACATCGGGGCATGAACCCGTCATCATCTCCAGGCTCAGAAGCGCGACAAGTCAGCTTATGTAACCATTCTCAAATTCATGAATCACGTACTCATTCTTTTGATGATTCTAACACGGCCAACCTGACTGCAGTGACGCTCTCGGCGCTGCCAGCTGAAATTAAAATAATTCGGCCAAAACATATATCTATAAATTTGTAGGAATCTCTACCACCTCCCGGCTCTACCACTAACGGGACAGAGACCGCAAAAAAAATAAAAACATTAGTAAATAAACATGTGGAGACCTCAGCCACCACCCAGCTCTACCACTAACGGGACAGAGACCGAAAAAAATAAAAACATTAGTAAATAAGCATGTGGAGAACTCAGCCACCACCCGGCTCTACCACTAACGGGACAGAGAAAAAAAAAATAAAAACATTAGTAAATAAGCATGTGGAGACCTCAGCCACCACCCGGCTCTACCACTAACGGGACAGAGACCGAAAAAAAAAACATTAGTAAATAAACATGTGGAGACCGCAGCCACCACCCGGCTCTACCACTAACGGGACAGAGACCGAAAAATAAAAACATTAGTAAAAAAAACATGTGGAGACCTCAGCCACCACCCGGCTCTACTACTAACGGGACAGAGACCGAAAAAATAAAACATTAGTAAAAAAACATGTGGAGACCTCAGCTACCACCCGGCTCTACACTAACGGACAGAGACCGAAAAATAAAACATTAGTAAAAAAACATGTGGAGACCTCAGGCCACCACCCGGCCTACCACTAACGGGACAGAGACCGAAAAATAAAACATAGTAAATAAACATGTGGAGACCTCAGCCACCACCCGGCTCTTTCCACTAAGGGTTGAGAGACCGAAAAATAAAAATAAAAGCATAGTAAATAAACCATGTGGAGACTTCACCAGCTGCCACCCGGCTCTGCTACTTTAACGAGACAAAAGACCAAAAAAGGAATATAAATAATAAAACCCAAAATTAAATGACTTCATTGGGATCATTTCTCATCATCTTTTTCCATGAATTCCAGTATCCTTGCACATCGTAAGACTGGGTACATTCTAGAGGCCACGCTCTTAGTTGATGCTCTTTTGCAGCCCTGGCTGCAATATTGTGCCAAGCTTCCCAATTTCATACCGTCCATCTTCTGAACAACAACAAAACTTCATATGGTCCCAAAAACTCGTTAATCGTAACCTAGCCAACATGCTTCTGCGAATCTCTGTGCATCAAGACATATTCACTTGGGGAACATGTAACATTATCCCTGCGCTTTTGGTTCGTGATACTCAAACGGAAGTTGATGCAAGCTTCTCTCGCTGTCTGTTCAAACTACGATTGTGAACCGGTGTCAAGTCTTTTGACAAATCCTTCAATAAGGCCCGAATAGAAGGTGTACAATAAGGAATTCTTTATTTTCCATAGTCCGCTCGACCATTCTGACTTAATCTGTGTTTCAACTTCAAGAAGATTTCTGATGGTTCTCATATAACGCTCTACCTGCCATTTCGTCTATGAACAGTGGCGTTTACTGTTTCACTGTTCCAAATATTTTGGAAACGTCGTATTATTAAATGACGCATCATTCAATAAAAATTGACCTATCTTTGCCAACACTTGCATATCAGACCAACCCAATTCATGCTTAATTTTTTGGACATGACTCACCCACTTATTGGAATCATTCATTTCAGAACGGAAAAACGGCAAATCGACCTCATCACTCGATCGTTTTGTGTTTTCAACGCCTTAACTAGTTTCTGCTAACAGCATTGAAGTCGAATCACATCCACTTCCAGAAAGCCATGGTCCAGTTCAAATAAAATTGTAACTAAGTTCGTAATCCAATTGAAATGTAGCTGAGTTCACAATCACAATGCACTTGAATGTTACATTCACAGATACGTATCCACTTCTGATATTAGAAATTAAAAGTACGAGAATGTTCATCGAAATAGATTGCACTAGTAACTTCACCAAAATTATTTATTAATTAAATTACAAAAGTATTTCGCAGCTTAGCTTAACGTCGAACAGAGGAGACTGTGTACTCGTTCAAGCCCGCATTGACAATGAATCAACCCAATGCATCACATCGGGGCATGAACCCGTCATCATCTCCAGGCTCGAATTTATATATATATATATATATATATATATATATATATATATATATATATATATATATATATATATATATATATATATATATACTCAGAGGCGGATTAAGCGTTCAGAGCGACGTAGGCAAGCATCTCATCGGAGTCCCTATATTAAAAATAACTCGTACTATAGTTTGACCTAAACCGATGTACCACCCCTTAGGAAAACGCGGTGAGATGGGGGCCAAGGAAAAAAAGAGCATGAGTTTACATGAGATCGATATTGTCGGACAGATGTTACGATTTCGGTTTACAATATTTAAAAGCTTCAAAGTACGACATACCCGAAAATTATGAAATTTCCTATATAATAATATCTGGCTTTACACGCCAGTCGTATGAATTAAATTATTGTGCAGGGTAAAAAATTAATTGAATCAGTATCTAATATTTCATTTATATACTTAACTAACTTCAATATACTTAATTCGAACTCGATAGTATAGATAGTGGCCTAGGTGTCTGCCGTAATCGCGGAAGGTCCCAGATTTCTCTCTCGGTCGGGCAAATTTGGGAAACGAACTTCGTCGCGAATTGTCTGGCGCTTTTATTAATTTGAGAATTTATTAATACTTGGTAAATCAAAAAAAATCAAGTTACGAATTATTTAGTTGAACACGGATACAGGATTAAATTTTCAACATGACCTGAATTTTTAAAGATAGGTCAAAGTGAACTTAAAGGCACTCTGGTAACTTGAAGTTAGATATAATTTACAGTACAAAATGAAATTATAATGGTATATATGTAAAATTGAGCAGCTTTTTCACTAGCCTTTAAAGTTGCCAATTCTCATTTACTTGTTGTTACAGCTTGAATGACAAAATAAAAAAAAATAAAAAATTTCGGCGCCTACATTCTTATCTTGCGAAATTGTCAATAACATCGACGTAGTTTAAAGATTGCAATAAGTTCGATTCGTTTTTAAGTATTGCTAACGATTTTAATCTTATATCTATCATACTTTAGCGGAGTTAAATTTTCACTCTCTTTATACAGGAAAAGCTCAGCTCACTACTATATTTGCTGACTGCCGTCGATACACACATTCTTAAGCTATGTGAACGTTTATATAAATTGTTTCAAGTTCTTCATTTCTTAGAACCTTTAAAATTGCGTTGGTTGTTCGGGGTAGTTTTCCATCTCGAGCTACCGTTGTTAAATGAGAACGCAGGTGGATAAAATCATCCACAAAATACTTTTCTAAATCACCGGAATACATTGTTACTAACGTACTTGCTCTATTTCGAACTTCTTCAGTGCTCAAATTGGTCAAGTTGTTTGAAAACAAGAATTTATTGTAAAAATTACTGTATGATTCTCGTCTCTTTTGAAGTTCAACCACAAGTCTCTCTATAATTACTAAAAATACTGTCACTCTTAATGTGTCCCAACCAGATAGTGAAGAAGTAATATCTTCAGCAGATTCATCTGCTGTAAGCTTTTTCTTCCGAATCCTCTTTTTACCCTTTTCATATTATGTGGCTAGTGAGAGTTCCAAAGCTTGCTTCTTATAGTTATTAAAATTTTCCCTTTCTGCAGAAATTATGTGAATTAGAACAAGGTTGTTTGTAGGCGTAAGTTTTAGTCAATCCCATCCGTTGAATTTATCTTTAGTTATAAATTGAAGCAAATTGAGGCTTCAAGCAAAAATGATAGTTTTTATTGTCTAAGTAGGTGGCTTACTTACTGGCGCAATTATTGTATATTTTTTCTTTATTTGCGCGCGCCCCTTTGTACCCTCGCGTGTGCGTAGGCACATGCCTACTTTGCCTTAAGGATAATCCGCCACTGTATATACCTATATGTGCTTGGTCCTTCACTTTTCATTATTTACACAAACACTCTTCCTAATGAAGGCTATGCCGTTGGCTGCACACTCATTTTTTACGCTGAGGATAGCAACTTCTTCATTGCATCTATTGATGTTGAATCATGCTTAAAGATTGGTGGTACGATGGCGGCAGAGATGGACAAATGATGCAATGACAGTCGCTTAGTCATAAATAAGAGCAAAACTCAAAGCATTGTTTTCTGTGGTAATAAACCTGAAAGTAGTTGCCCATCATCCTTGTCTATTAATGATGACTACAATATTATTCTAGGAGAAATGGTCAATTTCCTAAGTATAACACTAGACATACACCTAGGATGGTCTCCACAAAAAGTTTAACTCTGTACTATACACCCTTCTGGTCATCAAAAGCAGGATAAACTCTGAATGTGTTCGCACTTTATATTTTTTTAACTTTCAGTCTATTATGTCATATGATATTATCTTCTGGGGTAATTCACCTTCTCCGAAAGACATTTTTTTATCTCAGACAAGAGCTATGATAATTATTTTTAGTTTAGGTTACAGAGGATCTTGTCGGGGTGTTTTTGAAGCTAAATTTATTAACGTTTCATGCTTCATATATCTATCATATATGATCTTTTTAAAACTGCATCCGAATTATTTTAACAAATATATAAATAAAAACGCAACCTTCCGTTTCATCTACCTATTCACTATCTATAGGTCTAGGTTTGCCAATGGCCCTTTATATATGACTACTGGAATTTTTAACCTATTGCCTAGGTGTCTGCGGTTAACTTAAAGTATTGGGGTCTTCAAAAAGCTTATATAAATATCTTATTGATTGTGAACTATATATATATGCTATATATTCTATTAATGAGTTTGAAAGTTTCTGCAATATTCGAAGCTATTCTTCTTTGTTTTGAATTGTCAAACTTTTTTCTTTGTATTATCTTTATTTCGACTTGTTTCATTTGTATTGAGAATATTTATTGGGATGAATAAATTTTATTAGATTCAATTTTATATATATATATATATATATATATATATATAAATATTATATTATTTTATTTATATAGATAGATATATATAATATATATATAATATATATATTTATATTTACTTACATATAGTAATAGTATATATATATATATATATATATATATATATATATATATATATATAAATAATGAGAGGAAGAGAAGCTCTTCTTGAATATTCTTTGTAGCTGAATAGATTTGTGTCTAAGTATTTAAATATTCGAAGCAGGCATAATAATAGTATAGGGGTAATTTCATAGCTGCTTTTCCTCAATATCGAAAGGTTTTTACGAAATAATTTTAACAGAACTACATGCTATATATTTCAGAGATCAATATCATAATAAAGTTGTGTTCAATGAGTTTTACTTAGAATAACAACTATAATCAGCTTCCCTTGATTAAAATCGGAAGAAAAACAAAAATAATCAATAATATCGGCTCAAGATTGAAGTTATAATGAACTTAATTAAGAGTTATAGTCCCAGCAGATTTTGAAATGTAACTGAAAAAAAATCGATTAATCAAGCCGAAATACAAACATTGATAAATTTTCCCTTACTTTAACTAATTGAAATCTGGTTGTGTTTATAATTTCGGGAGCACCGTACAATCAGTGTATAATTAAGGTCTCATTTATTTATTTTCAATTTGATTTAATTAAGATTAAAACCAGTTGTGTGGTCTTCCGTACCGCGGTACGGCAGGAGTTCATTGAATAAATATACTCGAGAAAATATACCTAAGAAGGACGATTATGTTCCATCGGAGAAAGATAATAGTCTCTGGAAAAAATACTTCTACAATGAGCAAAGATGACGGTGTGGAACAATTTTATAATATACAGGGTTGTTCAGAAAGTAAGACCAGCAGCTTGACCATTGTCCATTTGAAATAGTACATAAAGCGAACAAGGAAAATTTTTCTAAAATTGTCAAACAACTTGCCAATGGAGCTGGTTATATGTATTCCGTGGCGAGAATTCTATATTCACAATCCAACAGTGAATTATATAAATCGTCAAGTCACCCCGACTTAAAATCTGCATACAGCTGTTTCGATCTTATTAGATCTCATGAGTGCAGCTTATTTGACTCGGAGTGAAACAACAATTGTTCCCCAATACAAACCGCGGTCGGGACTGGATAATAACCCAGAGCGCCCTCAACCAAGGATATTGTAAACCAACAATTCGCCTCTTAGATCGAAAATGCAACTCCCGTTGGGAAAAAACATACATAACTTTGGAACCACATACGCTACAGTTGCAGAGTAGAAATTTCATGACAAGAAGTTATGTATTCTTCCGACGGTATTCTGCATTTTCGATATAAGCGGTGAATTGTTAGTTTCCTCTATCCCCGGTCACGATTTGTATTTGGGAACAATTAGAAATTTGTTAATTCACTCCGAGTCAAATAAGCTGCACTGATGAGATCTTATAACATCAAAACAGCTGTAGTCAGATTTTGAGACAGGTTGACTTGACGATTTATATAATTTACTGTTGGATTATGAATGGAGAATTCTCGTCATGGAATACATATAACCAGCTCCATTGGCAAGTTGTTTGATAATTTTTGAAGAATTTTTCTTCTTCACTTTACGTATTATATCAAATTGGTTACCGTGGTCAAGCTGTATATTTTTCATGATTTGATTTATAAATTCATAACCCCCTTTGTCAATTTGGACAATTTGGAGTAGCTGAAGACATACACAAGGCTTGAATTTCATCCTGCAAAATGCTCAAATTCAAACCACGACCAAAATTCAACCCTTTGACTAAATGTGGAAGAGCTTTGGAGAGAGAGAAAACAAAAAATAAATAAATAAAATTGAATGTATAAAAATAGGACACTTTAAGTAAAAAACTTCTCAGTACCAAAATGCACCGCAGCATAAACATAATACACCTAAGCATTTTCAATCCTTTAACTTAATTTTGACAGTGCTCGGGAGTGCAGAAGTCATCAATGCTCGATGCACACCTCAAAATGTCTGCTTATGCACCTCCTGTACTTTCCCTTGCCCAAAGTTTGAAAATGACAAAATATAGATATTTCCACTTTTGAACAGTTACGTTCTGCCTCAAAAACAACCTCAAATACCAAATTTCAGTTCATTTGGTCTGAGGGGAGCCGCTGAAGATGCTAAAATGTAACGGAAAAATATATCATATAAAATTATAATTCACAGATGCCAATCTACGTTTTATTTCCTAGTAATTTTTGTATACATCAAGTGTTCACTTTTATGTACCTAGTATAAAAGATGGGAATGAAAGATCGAATAAGAAATTTGTGATTTTCTAATAGTTCGACACAGTGGCGGATTTAGAAGTTTTCCGCTAGTAGGCTATCCAAATTCAGGCGCCCCTACTAACTTCAACAATTCGATACCTTAGTTCACAATCATATTAATTACAATTTTTTGTCAATGAAATTGTAACTTTATGATGGGTGTACTATCGTCCTAAATACACCACCTTCTTCCTGTGTCAGTTCGTACGATTTATCCAACGATTTAGGTCAGATTGCACAATAAATATTTTTTCCGTCGAACTCTAAATAAAAGCTTACTTTAACATACACGAAATTGATCATTAATGACCCATTTTAATGTGCAATTTCTCCTATTTTAATGTATGATTGTCATGGGCAACCAAACACAGAGTATTCAGCACGGAATAGTTGAATTATTCTGTGTCTGTACTGTTATTCCACAGAGAAAAGGAATTCATAATTCAAATCGAAAAATTTAACTCTATACAAAATAAAGTAGAAACTGCGGAAAAATTTACATATATATATATATATATATATATATATATATATATATATATATATATATATGCAATATTCGTTCGAAAGTAAATAACACTTCAGCTTCCACCAGTTCCACATATTCCTTATCGGATATTGTAGGTAATGTTAACTATTCAGAATGTCACATGTCTAATATTCCATCTATGAATATCTCAAATTGTTCCATCGGGAGCATAAATATAAATATATCGAAATGAACATAGAAATTTATATTGTGTCAAGTGTATCTGTCATGCAAAATAAAAATTTATTTCAATCAAGAATTTCTACTCAATTCATGATGAGGTTGACGGAAAAATCTTGTAATAAACTCGTTTATTAATGTAGGGATTAATGGTCTCGAACTATTAACGCGCTCGCTCCGCTCACGCGTTAAAATATCTCAACCTTTAATCGCTGTCATTAATAAACTAGTTTATTAAATAACTATTTGGGTGTATTTCTGATATAGGTAATAAAAGCTCAATCGTGTACTAGGTATATGTAAGGTATATTTTTATACTATTTACTCAATAATGTACATTCGATAAACGTAATGAAACAATTTTTTCTACGACTACTTAAAGTTTACGATATCTCCCGAATCGATCAACCTATTTTTATGCTCTTCGGGTCAATCGAATTTCATTATTGCGATTTCTTAAAATCTACTGTGCTAAATCGGTTGCAATTCGCAGGAAATCCAACTTCAGTGACACTCTTTCGAATGGCGCAAGCTGCATTGCCATTGGCTGATTCGCTGTTCAGAAGTTATAAGAAGTTTACATACAAACAGCCATACAAATATTATCGTGAAAATGGTCATAATTGCTTTCTAGTACTTCAGAACGTCGAGATCTGAAGGCAACTCGATTTTCAGAAATCGGAGCGAAAACAGTAACTTTCCAATATTTGAAAATTTTCAATTTTTTTTAGCGGAAATTTAGAAATTTTGACCCCAAGTTTGCCGCCCTCAAAATCTGACGCTCTAGGCTACAGTCTACCCAGCCTTCTGGTAAATCCGCCACTGGTCCGACAGAAGAATAAAGAGTTTTCGTCCAAAGGCTATCATTATTCTCTTTGTAAGTAATCGAGTTGCAATGCTAATGTACAGAAAAAAGAACCGGGGTCCTCAATGGACCCCGAGTCGCATATAATGGGCTAATGACAGGAAGAGGAAATGAAACAGGGGAGGATAATTGATAAAGTTAGCAGAAAAGTATTTACAGGTAGGGCGGTAGAGGGGCGGCGACCCCAACTTGTAAGGCATCTTTGAACAAGTTTTCTTCGTCTCATTGATGTTTTCGCTAGATCTTTGATTAAAAATCTTTTCGTGATTTTCCAAGAAGGTCGACGAATGAAAGGAAGATGATTGAATTGTGCGTTTCCGTCTAATTGGATTCGAGGAGCTCGGGAATTTTTCGGTTATATCGGGGAGATGGGAATCCGTGAATTTTAAAATACAAATTTTCATTTTCAAAATCGTTTTATTGGAAATACATATAAATTTTAATGTAATTTCAAATAAATTTAATGAAACTATGGAATACTTGTGAATTTATCAAAGTTCAATTAATGGGATAGAAATCTATCATTATTTAGGAATTAAATTAAATTGTCCATTGGATTTTCAATTATTATTTTTAATTGTGCGTTTCCACCTTATTGGAGTCGAGAAGCTCCGGAATTTTTTGGTAATATCGGAGAAATGAGAATCAGGGAATTCTAAATACACATTTTCATTTTCAAAATAATTTCAATGAAAATATGTCTAAACTTCAATATATATAGTTTTAAATGAAACTATTGAATATATTAATCAATTGTGAGTTTATTACAGCCCAGTTGATGAAAATTAGAAATGATATGAAATTGTTTAACCGATTTTTTTTTAGTTCAATTTAGTTATCCCTTATGAAAGAGGAGTATTTTCAAATTTTTTAAATTTTCAGATACATATCAATATTGTTAGAACTACTAAGGCCCAATATGGCAGCAGCATTAATTAAATCCCTTCCATCTATTTTTCTCATATTGATTACGAAATCTGTATGAAAATTATATGAATACTTCAAGTTATCTTTACTGAAAAGACATTATATAAGATTATATAAGTAGCAGTAAAGTTAAATAATAAACTATTCATTCTTTGAGAGCGATAAACGGAAAATCCATTATTCATTCAAGTCTATTATCAACTGAACTTTCTGAAGAAAGCCTGTGAGTAAGACAATTCAGAAGTTCTCTCATTTGATTAAATAAATGGACATTTAAAATTCATAGTTTTATAATGCTACAGGTGACATTTGAACTATTAGCATTCAATAAAACTGTACTGAATTATTCGAATATAAACGGCAAATACGATATCTATTATATTTAGAAATATGACTGATCAATTGTATTTATTCGTATTTCATATCAATTGTTGCACATAAAATTCTTTACAAGCTCAGTCCAGTAACTTTCAGTCGTATACGCAAGAATAATAAAATTATTATTAACCAAAATCGACGAAAATTCGAGAAAAAAAATTATATTGGTCGTTATAATTTTTTTATGATCATTTTACAAAAAAAAAGTGATACCATTTTTATAGAGGGGTTTTCATGAAATAATATTTATCATGCAACGATATTGCATTATCACGTACAAAAAGATGATTGCAAATCAAATATTAATTTATCAACAAAATGCAGAAAGTTTATGATAAAAATTATTCCTTAAAACACCTCTATAAAAATGGTCTGATTTAATTTTTTTGTATAGTGATCAGAGAAAAAGTTATAACGACCAATAGAAAATTTTCTCATATTTTCATAGATTTTCACTTTTAACTTTGTTATTTTTGGTTCTATGACTGAAAAACACAAGACAAAGTTGAAGAGAATTTTATTTGCAACAAAAAATGTTTGAATAATTTTTTGTGAGATTATTTGTCAGATTAACCATTAAAATCATTTGTGCCCCTTTTTCCAATATGGCGGCCATTGGACTTGGATTTGACTTAACACTAACTAAAATTACATCATCTGACAAATGGAACCCCAAATGTAACTTTTCAATGGACTAGTAATTTTCAGAAAAATTCCATGTTTTGATCAGTTCCCAACACAGTGACTTGCAACTTGAGCATATAGATTTCCCATATACTACCGTGCAGTCTCGCTTTTAGTTATGCCCAACTAAAACGGCATCATCTTGGTCAAACAGACCGTTGGTCATTTCGATCGACATTTACCCATATATAAAACAAATTTTGAGAGAGTAAGAGAACCGTACTAGTTAGCCAAGTGCTTAGGTAGACTGGCTAGTATTCGGGAGGTCCCGAGTTCAAACCCCGGGTCGACTGGTCTGCCATAAGTTTTCTCAGAGGTTTCCTCATGGCGTAAAGTGAATCACTACTTATACAGGATGGGTCAACTTCGATGGGATTTGGGGATTCAGGGTACTTCTAGCATAGATACCCAAAAAGTAATACATGTCCTAGGCTCGATTTTCGAGTCGAGTTCAAATATGAGAAGCGTTTTTTGATAAGTCAAGTCGTTTTCGAGCTACAGTGGAATTTTCAAAAGTTTGCATTTTTGAAAAGTCGCTATATATTCATTAATTATTATGAAACTTTTCGATTTTTTCAAGAGGAATTTTTTAAAGTTTTTTCAAGAACTAATCTACCACTGAAAATCAACATGTCAAATTACATTTAGTATTTGAGATATAACACAAACCTAATATTTTCTCTTGGAACATGCCAATTTTATTCTACTCTCGAAATCTGCATGAAATTTCCTTCAAAATGATGTATCACACGCTAGGTTTTGATTATTAGTTTTGTCAGTATTTCACGTTTTTGAAAACTACCATAGTTAGCGGCTACTTTGACATTGTGTGTGACACAAAAATATATCAATTGCTTAAATCGAGTAAGACATGTTGTCAAAACATCTTTCAAAACTAAGTTTTGTCAGAGTGAGCTTTGATAAAAACAAAACGGTTTTTGGTATATTAACCTACAAATATCGGCATGATAACAGAGTTACTTACTGTTGTCATTTTCGAGTAAAAATTTATTAATATTACGAATGTATCATGAGCGATATCCAGAGAGGAGGCAACCGTCAGGTAATATATTTAGCCGACTGAAGCAAAACCTAATATCATATGGTTCATTTGAGAAGCCAGGACCAAAATCCAATAGAAAAGTAAAGATAGACAAAGAATTAGGGAAATTGACAGTCTTATGCTTTTACAAAATCCTTCTTACTGTGGTTCTAACTACTTCAATATTCCATTCCAATATACTGGTGGATAATATGTTTGGAGAAAGATTTATTTCGCCCAAACATGGCAATTTCTGTGATCCTTTCTCTATCATAAGATTTTTATAGGTTAGTATTGTGACTTTTAAAAATCTCCCTGAAGCTCGAAAATGACATACCAGAAAGCGGTTTTCATAATTGAACTTGTCTCAAAAATAGAGGCCAGGATATGTGTAGGTATTAGTTTGGCTATATATGGTAGAAGTACCCTGAACCCCCAAATACCATCGAAATTGGACCACCCTGCACATACAAGTGCATCCTCTGATCTGGATGAAGAAGTTCATCCTCAAAAACTCAAACACGCGCAATTATATAGAGTGAGAGAGAATGTGGGTAGAGATTGGTACAAGGTACTTCACCAGGAACGACAAGAGCATTAAACTACATCAAGAGGTGGGCCACTATACCAAGGAGTAATTAACTTGAACTACTGCTTCATCGATGTCTATGAACTCGCTGCTGAATACCAAGAACAAAATATCATATCCGAATATCAAATATTTTTTTATAGCAACAGCACTTTGGGTTATACAAAAAGAATCAGCCTAAATTAGACAAAAAGCTCAAATGGAGAAACTTTCATTTCGTACTTAAAATATCTCTTGATTCAAATATCCCTTCGATGAAAAGTAACCAATCTCAATACGCATAGCTGAAGTTCCCTTATCAGTGTCTGCCATATGCATCTCTGTCTAATATCCATCTAATTTATATCTCAATTTAACTGAATATACAATTAAAGTGTCAATTTCACATATCACATCAACGGCACCATTTCTCTTCATTCGATAACAGTGAATCGATATACGATGCACTTAACGTGTTACCTTGACTCATTCTCCAACACAAATTTCATCGATCGGCCACTTAACGCGTCTCATATTCAAAGAAACATTTAAGCCGCATCTATTTCGACGTTTCGAACCGCCATATTATTGATATCATCTGGGTAATCAATAATTATAATAAGTTCCTTTATCTGGTCGCCATTATAGTGGCACCGTTCGGAAGGCGAACCCGGGGCAGCGAGCATTAAAGCCCGTGGATTGCGTCCATTGTGCGAGCGACTTTTGACGGACAGGCTGTCTTAAACTACACCGCTTCGGAGAGGACGGGCAGACGGAACCGCCGGTCGGAGAATGAAATGAAATTATCATTTTTAACTGACATTTCGATGTGAACAGGATTACGGTTCTGAATGGAAAACATCATCGTTGGTGGTTAGTTTCTATTTAGATGCGATTAGCATTGTGTAATTGGTTTTGTGTGTTAAATTGATTTAATTACAGGGCGACAGGTCGCGTTCTTAACAAATTGCGCCTATGTCGGAGATTTTCGTCTCAAGGTTGACGTTTTTAATTCAACGAAACGTATGAGAAATTGGTGCTCGTTAGGTTATTCATAAGAAAGACGTTATAGTTTGCCTTGTTGATGTCTAGAATGAGCCACTTTGGCTGATTAGCTCTTTTTATGTTGGACGCGAGTAAAATACATGTGTAAAATTATTGAAATTGGCAATTAAGGATGTTGAAAGCCCAACAAAATAAAATTTCAAATAGACATTCAAGAGTTAATAAGTCCATGTAATCTGAGTTTTGTAAACAAAGAGCATTTTCCGGAATATTGTGCCATTCAATCAGCTTCTGTATTGGAGAAGATAATCCTGAAAATGTAACAAAGTCCACTAACATGACAGCGTTGCTAAACGGGCGTGACAGCTGTATTGGTATTGTTATATTATTGATACGTAATGAACTGTAATTCAGTAGAAGTTGGGGATAACGATTATGAAATAAGGTAAATACCAACGTTCGTAACTCTAGATGCTCTATGTAAATATAAAGATATGAGTATAATATCAGTGTAGTATTAATTATGCACTACGTATGATTTCGAGGTAGATAATTGATTATGAGATTGACAAATTACTATCCATTCCTGCGATTTTAATCGGGGGACGTTGATTAAATCATTAACAATGATCCAGCAAAATCTACAACAATATACAGTTTCACTATCGATGCAGTTTTTTCAGGGATATTTGCATAAAATAATTGAATTGTAAACATATATGTCCTATTTCAGTTACACAAACTAATAATTACTAAGATGAAATATACTAATTACGTTAATAGTAGGTTCATATCATAATTAATATTAATTTGTTAATGTTCATAAATTGATAAAACAATATTTATTATAATTCAATATCTGTTCCTTCAATTATTTAATTTTTTTTTCATTTAATTACTGTCCAACGTTTCTTATTCATATCATTGTCTATGATATTTAATAGATTGTAGGTAATAGCGGAAAGAAATTCGTTTGAACCGCGTGTCTTAGATCAACTCTTGTCGTTTTTAAATTCTTTCCAGATACGCGTCAAAGTTTTTCAGCAATACAAGGTTTCAGTAACCCTTGACTATTTTCAGTTGTAATACTATAAGTAATTCAAAATAATAAGGTTATACATCGATAACTTGTTGCATAATTACAAAGAATGTCAGTTTGACAGTCTAAATAATCCGACCGAGAAGCGGGAGGATTATTCTGTCAAACTGAAACTGACACGATTTGTAATTATGCAGGAAGTTTGAGATATATAACCGTATTCATTTTGAAGTACGTATTGTATTTGATACGTTTATTTATTGAGAAAATTAGGTAAAACCAAAAAAAATAATATTTTAGAATCTACAGAAATATGGAAATAAAATTCAATGATCAAATATATGTTCGGAATTCCCTTTGGTTTATTTTCATCTTCAATAATTTGATGGGGTTTGAGATGTATAACCGTATTTATTTTGAAGTACGTATTGTCTTTGATACGATTATTTATTGAGTAAATTAAGTAAAAATCTCCGAATCGACTAATTTTTGAACAGTTATTGATGAACGTCGAAACTAGTCAAATAGTACTGTTAGTTTTCGATTGGTAGAGCTACTCTATTAATCAGGTATTATCGAAACTGTACAAGGTATTTTAACTAAATTGATCGTTCTGATTGGTTAAAAATTATACAAAAAAATAATCAATATTACACAAATTTGTAACTAAGTTCATAAGGAAACATTCACATATAATTCTTCATTAATAAAATAACAACGATACGAACATGTCTACCAACGCTGCCGTGTTATTATGTTCGACATAGTTTAAGACATATCCTTCATTAATCGAGTCTTTGGATTTTAAGTTGCGGTATTGTTCCAATATACAAGAAGGCTTAGAAAACGAATATAGGTTCACGTTTCATGTAGAACTATGCACAAACAAACTACATAAATAATGAGTTTTGTGATCACAGGCATTTGTGAACGTTCATTTCAAAATCCTCGTTCATATTACATTATTGTTTGTGAATTTATAATCACAAGAGTGGTTAATTTGTCAGCTTGAGTTTCGAAAAAGATATTGAAGACCACGATGCAAGAAGGGGACAGCTTAAGTTTATGCTGTTTATCTATTTTTTATTGACACATACGAAGAAAAATATTCTCTTTGTTTATGTGGAAGAACGATACATCTCCAACTAATATTCCATAAGATATTGAAGGAATGGAGTTGCAACAGTATATGTTTCGGGGGAAAAATAGGACAGATCCCGGGAGGTTTCTCTTTCTTGTGCCAAACATAGTTCACTGTTTAGCTGCTACAAGCGCTCGAGTACAACATAAAACAAACATGTAACCAACTCTACTATTTTCAAAACATTATTATTTTGTAATTATTCTCTCATTTTGTTTTTACTAAGGAAAACAATGAAAACAAATGTATTTGGAGAAAACAGTTCGATACATAAACCTTATATTATATGACGAATAATTTGTTTATAAAAGATATCATTGAATCGAGGTCTTAAGTGACAAAGTCTTAAATAATGAAGTATAAAACCTTCAAAAATAAATTTTTAAAACGTGTTTCGGAAAAGTTTTGAAAAATGGAGCTGTCCTCTTCTGATACCGAGGTCTTCAATTTTGAATTATGTTGTTCCAATTGTATCTTTCTGTTTAATTTTAGTTAAACCACAAGTTCCTTATATTGAAAGCAAAACTTCAAGTAACACTTAATGACGAATAACTTATGGGGTACAATACAAACCTTAACTAAACTGGTAGAACAACTATTTGGGGTGATTGGATATCATCTATTGCATCTGATTAATACTTCAATAGCTAGTGGGAAAGTACCTCAGGAACTAAAAACTAGCGTCATAATGCCCAAAGTGAATAAACCAACTGTTCTTTCAGAGTTTAGGCATATAAATCTTCTACCTACTGTATATAAAATTCTGGAGACAATCATGTGCAATCAATTAAGAGAATATCTTGAAACAAATCATCTGTTGTTTGAGGGTCAATCAGGATTTAGAAGTCAACATTCTTGCGAATCAGCAATCCAGTATGTTTGTGTAAATTGGAGAGAGAAAATTAACAACGGTGAATTAGTTATTAGTGTGTTTGTGGTTCTTCAACATGCATTGGAAACAATTGATCGTACAATTCTTTTGAAAAAAAATGAAGCTTTATGGTATTTCTGATTGTGCTTTAAGTTGGATTGATAATTATTTAAGTGACAGGTATCAAAAAACCAAAATAGAACATAGGGTATCTCAAAAAAAGGAGAGCTCACAGGATGTAACTCAAGGAAGTGTCTTGGGACCTCTATTATTTATTGTTTACAATTTACACAAACGATCTAAACAGGACATTGAAGAAATATTTTATAGATTTATTTGCTGATGATACCCTCATATCTGTGTCCGGAAAGGATTATTCAGAAATTGTAAATACATTAAATGGTGAGCTGAGTGTGTTGTATGATTGGTTGTGTGGAAGTAAATTGAAACTGAATTCGTTAAAAACAAAGTGTATGGTAGTAGGTTCCGTGACAAACTATAAATACTTTTTGAATTTAGGATTCAGTTAATTTATAAATGGATCAGCTATATAGTTTGTAACCTACATTAAATATCTAGGTGTAATTTTGGATCCACAATTAAATATTTCAACACATACTAATTATTTATGTGAAAAAATTGGGAAAAAGGTAGGATTTTTTAGTAGAATATCATATTTTGTTTCAAAATGTTCCAAAATATTGATTTTTGAAACTATAATTTTACCTCACTTTACATATTGCAGGTCATTGTTAATTTCGTGTAACAAAGAAAGGTGCACAAATTACAAATACAGCAAAACAAAATAGTGCGTTTGTTATTGAATTGTAATAGATATGTGCCGATTAAAGATATGCTAAATTCACTTTTTAATGAGCTGCCTGATGTAGTGAAGAATTCACCGAATGTACATTTATTTAGTAAAAAACTGTTTGTTTATTTACGCAATCAAATAGATATTTTCTGTTATGTAGATATAAGTAGCTAAGTGCTAAATAAAAACTATTTTCATTTCATTCAACTGATTAAGGCTATCATTCATTTCCGCACATCAATTGGAAATCAACATTTACCACGCTTTACTAGCCATTTTCATGAAAATACTGAAGTATTCAGACTAAGAACCTCTCCGCTTGCATTACGGACGTTTTTCCTATAATTGGATTTCTGTTTGAGCCCACCGCAGTCGTTTTCGTGGCCGAAACGAAAACAGCGTCAACCAAATTGAGATGTTCGGGGAATTTCGGCATCTTTAACTGTTGAAATGTTGTAGGATGCTGTCTTTAATTGCACGATTATTATGCAAATTTCAGATTTGAATGTCGAAAACGTCACAGCTAAATGACGGTCCTTAAGGTACTATCTAAATGAAGTGGCTATAAAATGGCTGCAAGTAGTTTCAAGTCGAATTTAGCTACTGGATTCGTCTCGCTGAAAAAGGTAAGAATTGCAGGTGGAAATATCTAAATGGCTTAATAAGTACTTATCTGATGTAGAACGGCAGTAACCTTCGCTGGCAGTTTAATGTAACGACATACGCTACCTACATATTATACATAGTAATTGCTCGGGTCACTATTCAAAAAGATTACCATAATTTCATCGTTTGTGCTGTAAAAGGCTTAAGAATTAAGAGTGAATATGTTCTAAAATTACTTGAGTTATATGGCAAATCTTAGTTGGAGTTTTGACTAGGTTTATCTCAGTCTATCACGCCCTCACACGTAGGTACTTGATGAGGGAACAATTAAACTTGTGAGTCTTTACCGAGTCACTTCATCTATAGTAAGCAACACTAAACATCAATTAATGATGATTTTCAACTAATTATTTGCGTTCAAATATGTATAACATCATGTAGGTATAAATTATTAGACCTATGAATGAAAAAGAATAGATTTGGTCATTTATCTTTATTATTATTTATGTGATTTCTGCTGCAGTTTTATAGTACTACTACATTGAAAGAAAGAGGCCTCGGTAGATCAGCGGTGAGCGAATACCGCCTTGTACCGTTTTTTGACCGAGGATGTGGGTTCGAGTCCCACCTTGCTCTTGGGTGTTGTGTATGTCCTGCATATAGTGGTTCTATTTATAAAGATGAATTGTTGGGTAATGTACTTCGTTTACAAGCCCATTGGCCGTTCGGAACCGGCGTTAAACTGTAGGTCCCTCGAGATAAAAAAAAAAAAAAAAAAAAAAAAAAACATTGAAAGAAATGAAAGTTTTTGGCGTTATATATCATTTAAAATAGTTAACAGATATACGACGGAATGACTTGCAACTACGTAGTAAGTAGAAAAGTAAAATAATTTAGAATTCCGTAACAAATTGCCTGAGTTATTTCAAATTATATAAATGAAGGGCTCAAGACTAACATATAATTATTATAGAAAATTATATACATCCTAGTATTCATTCAAAAAGCAGTATAAATTATTTTTATTATATTTGGATATTTTTATAATTTTTTTTTGAATCTAGAGAAGAGTGTTTTGTAAAATCTTAGTTTTCTTCCTTCGATATGATCTTCTTTAAATCTAGTAGGAACATTTCTGCCTTTGTGCCCTATAAAACAGCTACTAAACTGTTTAGGCCTTCATATTAAATGAATAAAATTCAAATTTTTTGAAACTCTTTCCTTTTCTTCCAGAACACACATTTTCTAACATAAAAAATATAAAAATTTTACATACAGTTCCAAAACCAAAAAAAAATTATATTTTATAATCCATAGAAATATGGAAATACAACTGTTTAATAATCAACTATATGCTCGGAATTCCCCTTTGTTTATTGTTATCTTCAATAATTTCATGGCGTTTTCATGGATTATTTTACGTTAGTCGCAAGCCCTCATTTTGTATAGCTGTTCAATATTGTAAATACTGTAAAATGTGGATATTATTCGTATGCTTGAAAATGTAGTAATATTACTGCTGTCGCAATCATAACAATATTGATAAAAGGAAAGTATAGTTTTCTTTATATGGCATATATTTCAAATCATTTGCATAACTGATGCCTGATGTTATACATATTTCAACTAGAGGAATAAGCTGAAAATCGTGAACAACAGAATAATCATATAGTTGTTTAATGAAATCCCATCAATGCTGCTTACTATATATGATATTATTCGATAAAAGACGACTTGTTTAATTCCTTCCTCATGTATTTGTCCTCAATTATTTGTTTTTTATATGAAGAGATTAATGAAATGCCTCTATATAAACAAGCAGTGTTCAAAACTTGCATTAATGTGGGCTGTGCTTCGATAAAAAAACTTTATCATAAACTAAACTCCCTGTTTCGCTTTATTGAAAGCTATTGCACTAAGCATTTCACTGAAAACTTCGGCTTTCAGAAAAGCAGAAAGTTATTTTCAAAATTAAAGAATCTATTAGCCCAGTTCAACATTCACAAAATCGACTAACTCTAACATTTCATACAAAATTCTGTTATTTTCTACAACCTGTCATTCTTTGAGATTGAGGTATTCCTTTTCATCTGTGACTAACCATCTAGGATTTATTCTTGCCTAATCCTAAACTGACCTTCATAACTCATGTCAATTTGACGAGGGTATGAAAGATTCAAGGTATTACAAAAATTTAATAATATTTATGTTAATAATCGAGGTAACCGATTATTAAAATATTTCCCGAGTCTGGTCTTCTGACAGATTTACGAGATGATACAGAACAAATTTATTCTAGTCTTCAAATTTGATTCAATCCTGAATCGTGAATGACAGTTGAAACTACAACAACAAATTTTTATCAATAATTATTCACTAGATCTCAACGAAATATGAAAAAACCTACTATCCCTTGAGTAGGTATCTGTAAAACAAATTAAAATAATAATTAGTGGAGAATACCAAGACGCGATGTATTTCCTCAACCTAAATTTAAAAATAGATAAGTTTCAAACACATTAACACCATGAACAAAAACAAAACTTGAATTTATTACGTTTATTATCACAAAAATACTTTGAAAAATATTACACTGCGATTGCAGTTTCGGTCACTAGACCATCATCGGGCAGATTGAGTTAAGAACTGAATACATAATTACAGATTTGCGCTCACGGGTGGGAAAGAATTATTGCAGGTACCTCGATAGACAAGAGGAACACATTTCAAGAACGGCTAATAGATTTAGTTTCCCAAATGGTGCAATGAAACGTTCTTAGAAACATCGTTATTGTTTGAATACACTAAATATCGGTGAATATATCAAGTCAATCTGGTCGTTCAGGAAGATATCTTTTGCATTATGATTGATTTTTAAAATTTTTAATGATTCTAATTCTAAGTTAGTAAGTTTGGTTCCTTTCGGTAATTTGTGCATGATTTGAAAGTTATCTATTTGTGAAAATTTGAGTCATTGGTATATGATATCGTTTCCAATCATGTAAAACACATCATAATTGAAAATCAGCATGGGTTCATCAAGGGACGTAATCTGGAAACAAATTTACTGAATTTCCTAGAAAATCTCCATGATGGCTTTGAAAGTCATTCTCAGGTAGACGCTGTTTATACAGATTTTAAGAAGGCCTTTGACAAAATAAATCATGTTGTTTTACTACGACGACTTGCGGAAGTTGGCTTATGCGGAAGCTTGCTGAGGTGGATACAGTCATATATTTTGAATAGATCCCAATTTGTGTGCGTGAATGGACAAAAGTCAAGTATTTTTACGAATAAATCAGGCGTTCCTCAGGGATCTCATCTGGGGCCCCTTCTCTTTATAATTTATTTGAACAATATTTCTTGCTGCTTCCTTTACGCTAAGTTCTTGGTATACGCTGATGATCTCAAAGTATTTTTGAGGATAAGGAGTTTCGAAGACTGCATGAAACTTCAAGAGGATTTGGAAAGACTTTATAGATACTGCTGTCAAAATTTTCTATTCCTAAATTTTGGAAAGTGCTTCAAAATATCCTTCACTAAGAATGTTAACATCGTACAAGTCAATTATACTTTTAATCAAGTGATTATAAAACAAGTAGATACCATAAGAGATCTAGGGGTATTTCTAGACTCGAAGTTAACTTTTGAAGTGCACATAAATAGTGTTATTGAGTCATCCAATAAGAAGCTCGGGTTTACTCTCAGACATGGAAGGATGTTCAAAAAAAAAGAAACATTATTGAGTCTTTATTACTCATTTGTATTCAGTAGGCTTAATTTTGCAACGTGCATATGGAATCCACAATATAGATGCTATGTGAACAGACGAGAGAGTGTACAGCATAAGTTCCTAAGGTTTTTATCTTTCAGAAGTAAATTCCAAATTGTTGACCATGATTACACCGAAATTCAACACAACTTCAGAATATTGACATTAGAAAATCGTAGACGATTGAACGATATGTGTCTACTGTACAAATTAGTCAATGGTGTACTTTATGTCTCGGAAATTCTCGAGTCAATAGATTTTAGAGTACCGGAAAGAAGATTGAGATCCCGTGAGTTATTCGCTGTGCCATTCCGAAGACTTAATGGTACACAAAATTCGCCACTATGTAGAATGCTAGGGACATTTAACTCATATTCGTACGGTGCTGATCTTTTCAATGTTCAACTCCATCATTTAAAAAAATTCTTGAGAATTAAATTAGGTACCTAACTTTTGTGGAGCTGCTGGACATTTGTGAATTATTGTGTATTAATTTTATTTTTATTTTTATTTCTACTTCCAAAAGAGTTAGTTAATTCTTCATTTTAATATAATTTTGTATGGTATGTATTGTCAAACTGTGAATGCTGTATTGGGTATTTTTACCTGTTTGTATTCCTATTGTCTTAAATAAATAAATAAATAAAAATGGGTGGTGGTTTTCACGGCAATGATTTGAAAATGTTCAATCAGTTTTATTTTCAAAAAAGATTGTTGGTGTTTTTTTTAATTTTGTCTTGAACGATCGACCAGTCTGACCTATATACGCTCCTTTTACAGGAAAAATCAACCTATAAACTCCTGAACTTCCAAATTTTGAAGTGTTATCTTTGGCATTTAATAAAAATCCTGAGAGTTTTGTCTTAGGTTTGAAAGCAATTTTGATATTACATTTAAGTATTAAATTAGCAACTTTTTCTGTTAGAGGACCAAAATATGTTGAAGATGTGGTCTAGTGACGGAAATTGCAATCGCTGTGTAATATTTTCCAAAGTATTTTAGTGATAATAAACGTAGTAAATTCAAGTTTTGTTTTCGTTCATCATGTTAAATTATCACGTAGTAACGACGGATTCCATCAACAAGTTAACAATATATTTCACAGCAGTGCTTTATTTCTGAGCATTTTGAAAGAATCATATATATGGTATTTTCAATAAACGATAAAACAATACAACGTATTCTCAGGCATAATTAATGGAATATAAATCGAATAAAACGAGACGTGATAAAATAACATTTGTCGTACATTCTCACTTAGAATTCAATGCAACATCATACTTACAATTCTATAATTCTTATATTCTAAGTGGTCTCCGCCTACGTTTTCCCCATTAGATTGTTGCGTTGTTTCTCAAGTATGCACTCGAGCATTACAATGCATGCAGAATATCACTAAATAATCCGTGGAGTAAATACCACTGAC
>JARQZK010000752.1:125000-162500 GCA_030704885.1 Cynegetis impunctata
TGAGAAGAAATTTCATATGTGGGAAGTAAGTTTTCTTTAAAAATCACGAACTGTTTACGTGTGTAACGCTACTTGAGAGTACTATTTTTATTTGCCAGTTTATAGTAGTTGGAGTCCTCTACTCCAACACAATCCGCTAACAAATTTCGGCAATCTTTACCACCATGTCATCAACATGAGCTCCTCTCTTATCAACTCCCTGCAGAGCATATGTGATTATCGACATACACCATTGAGGGTTCGAATGTACAAGAATATAATGAAATATTCGATCTTTCACCGACGCATTTGGTATGTGTTGACATTCACCGGTGAAAGTCAACATTCACCAATTTCATTCTCTCACGCTAATATATCCAAACGCAAACTGACTGATGCGTGGAAATTCACTGTCTTTCTTTTCAAACCAAACGTAGCATAGCGGAATAAAAAGGATGGCGCGAATTTTACGATTCAGATTATGTTTGTTTGTCCGTAACTGAAATCTAATGCACAATCGGAAAAGTTTTACGCGTAATCGTAAACAAAACTTTTCTGCTTGCCCAGACTAAAACATGAAGGAAAATGGCGCCCCTTTAGGTGGTCTTAACTCAAATCGGGATGGAAAATATGAGTAATACTTGAGGGCAAGTGACCCAAGAGGCCTGGCCGCCTAGTTCACTAATTTTAGTCCATCTAGACGACATGACCGATGTTTGAAAAATAATTGCTTTGTTTTGCTTGTTGGTTATATTTTCTCAGTTTTTAATATTTGTTTGTATTTACCTAAGAAGTAATTTAATTTTGAAACAAAAAGAGCTTAAATTATGATGACTATTTTACGTTCTTAGAATTTTCAATCGAAGATTATCCTACAGATAATAACCATCAAATTGTATTCATCTTTGTATAAGTTAATTCCTATACAGAATTTGTTTCACTGCTGAACACTGTATTTCAGGTAGACAAAAGCTATTTATCAACAACTTTGTTTGCAAATAACTAATAATATAAAGCTTAATATTCTTATCGTAATACAAATTCGTTACTATTTTCACGCTCTATTTTCTGAAGCAGAATAAGTTTTTAAACTACCTTAAATTTTCTGAAATACATAAAGCTTACTTCCTCGAAAATGATTTTTCACTCTTCTCTGAAATGTGAATACGGAATTGCCATCAAAATATACTCGCCTCAATTCACTTACGGAAATTGTTCAATAATCATATACTTTCAAGCAAACTTTATTCGTGAAATTCTAGTTCAAATAACCTCAATATATTTTAATACTATGTGAAATTACAAGCGTTAATAAAAGACAGATATCACCATAATGTTCCAATAGATAAGTTTTTTGACAAACTTTTTCTTCTTCTAAAAGTGCAAAAACTTATGCAAAAGCTAAGATTAAATAACATGAAAAACTTAATAATTTCTTTGCAATAATGGCTAACAACAAGGGTCCTCAACCCTTTAGCATTAATACTTGTTGACTATAGTCAATTTCATACATCAATTTTAAACCTTACAAATTACCAAGAATACAAACATTTTTTGACATTTGGCAACAACCATCCTCAACATTAACAAAACAAGAATTCGGTGCATTTTTATTGCTTTGGCATATACCTTGTTGGACCTTTTCGCGGTTTTGCCTTCCTTTCTGTCAGTTAATAATTTTTTTCAAATGAAATTTCCTCTTTGATATGCTGCCCCACCTCCTTAGTGTGACGACGTCCCCCTAGTGGGACTCGCCGCACAAGTTGAGAATAGCTAGTTTACTAGATTTAAATTCACACTTTACTGCTACACTACTGAGCAACTTTTATATATTATATTTTATTTGACTTATATATAAATGCAGAAAAAATTAATGTTCATCTTGGCATTGTTTCAAATAACATTTCATGTACACGTATAGGTTGAAAGCAGATTCATGAAAAAAAAATATTTTTCGCATATAGCGTTCAATGTCGAATTAACTTCCATTGTTTAATCTACATCCCCCATCTTCGCGATATAAACATGCACGTGGGTCAAAGCCCCCTTCTTAATTCCAGCAATAACAAACTTCATTAAAAAAACACGCCCACTCCCAAAGCCCAAGTCAAATAAAGTAAAGCGTATAAACCAAGGAGATAAGATATATTATTCGGGAAGATTTACAAACTACTAATTCAAAACGCGAATATCGTCGGAGACGATCTAATCGAAATTGCAATCGGAGTAGATTATCACCTGCTCACCAACGCCCCAGAGAAGATAACTCCTCAATTGCATGATCGAATTCGCATTGAACAAATACTGCATAAATACATGTTACGTCTACAGATAAGCCGTGTTCAGCTGGAGATTTTGATGATTGGATAGTTTGATGGGCGGGTACCATCTACATATGTATTTGTTTATACGTGTTCTCTCTATACAACGATGATATATTGAAACGGGAAAACGAAGAAGATGGTTCGATAAGAAATTTTATATTATGAAACCGAGGAGATGAAGATGCAGCAGATGCATCCATTAGTGAGAGTTGTGAGGTTAATAACATTATATCAACCTCAATCCGAAATATTTTCTTGTTACAAACAAGTAATTATCTATCCTCCTGGGTTTACTCGTGTTCAAGGGATTATTTGACTCTCTTTCAAGCAAGATTAAATGATTGATGAATTAAATCAAAAAAATACAAGACGTGTCAGGATACACCTGGTTGGAACGACGGTCCTTTCGATATATTTTATGTATTGAATATAAAAATAATTAAAGGAAATAAATTAAAGACAGAGAGTGATAAAAATTTTTTTTCGGAGTAATTGAGAAAAGATGGAACGCGAATAAAACTATACTTAATAATTTTTTTGAGAAAGCTATGAAAATAAATATTTCATTATTAATTATTATAAAAATATGGACCTACTTTAAACTCAATCAGTACATTAAATTTAAGTAATCACTTGTTTGTGGTTACTAAAGTAGGACACATGTGTTTGCGAATCAATTTTATGTAAGTATTTTGGAGAAACTGTATCGATAGTGCTTTTCTATCTTGCTGTAGATTTTGCTGAATATTTGTTAATTCTTAGATCAATTTCATCCGGAAGAAATTGTAATATAGCTATGACTTTTTACCAGAAATGTTAATGCTGAAATCGCTACTTTAGGGTATGAACAAAATAGGAAAATATAATAGTTTTTAGATCCAATTCCCTTCCCGAATTATCATTATGAGAATAGAAAGTTGATTATTTATAGAAAATTTTATCAATTCTCCACTACAAAATTATTTGTAATCTATAATAATTCACTGCTATTATGAAATAATCTTACAAACACTGATATTTACGTGAATTCATCATCGCTATTATCATCTTCTAGTGAATCAATTTCACTTATATTATGTACTAAAGAAAAAAAATATGCTTATACAAATATAGGTGACGCGCAGGTAAATATTGTAAACCGATATATCGAAGACCTTTTTTCCGGATTTAACTGGGACACTGCATATATATATATATATATATATATATATATATATATATATATATATATATATATATATATATATATATATCATAGATATATCATATATATATATATATATTGGTATTTATATATTAGTATCAGTTATTAGCAATGACTACCAGAACCTTTAAATTCGATAACCGATTTTGTTAACAAGTCAACGTTTTGTGACTGTCTCAAAAGTTCAGAGAAAGTCACAAATTTCTTGGCGAAATATTGACTTGTTCATGAAGTCAGTGTGTTAAATCGTGAATGGCGTTATAAATGAAAATGTTGCTTATAAGTGAAAAATAAGTAAAAATACAGCTCAAGCAACAACAATAATTCAAATACCTATATATATATATATATATATATATATATATATTTATATATATATATATATATATATATATATATATATATATATATATATATATATATATATATATATATATATATATATATATATATATATATATATAAATATATATATATATATATATATATATATATATATATATATATATATATATATATCGTCGGTCCCATGCCAAAACCATGAATGTGCAAAATTGACCATTTTGACCTAAGTGCACCGTAAGTCTTAAAATGAACAATATTATCCATTCCAAACTCACGAATGTGTTTTCGCGCCATAATTGGACAGAACGTCAGGCCGATTATTCACAAAAATCAGTTCTATACCGGTTGTCACCACGGACTCTTCACGAATGTGACAAATTCGCGTTATTGGCTTTGCGAACTATTATTCAAAATATCTGAATGTGCCACTTTCGCTTGTTTGGCGTTGCAAATAATTATTAAGATACATGTGAATTTGTCACTTTCGTGATTATATATTTCGATGAAAATTATAAATAATCGTGAATGTAACACTTTCGCGCTTTTTGTAGTTGCAAACTATTTCATAAATGGCCGAAATATTGCCCTTTCGTGTTTTCCACGTTGCAAAAAACTAGGTAAAAACTAGCGAATGTGTTGTTTTGTGCTGTGAAAACTCAAGTAGGCTTTTTAATTCAATATTACAGACCTTTGTTTAAAGTTAATTAGAGAGCATATTCTCTCATTTCCCGCCGTTCTGTCACATTACTGCAGAAGCTCACAAAAAAAGTATCTTGATCCCTCTTTAAATATTTCCATTATGTATGCAATGTACAAAGAAATGCGCCAGGAGAAAAAAATTGTGAACTCGGTCTGTTTAGAAAAATAGACAGATTTTCAGGGAATATAATTTAGGTTTCTTCCGGCCTGAAAAGGACCAGTGTAAAAAGTATTTAGAGCAAAAGAAAATGACAGAAACTGAAAAAATAAAAGGAGAAGAAAAATTTCAAGAACATTTAGAAAGAAAAGTCCAGGGATGACGACAAAAAAATTGCAAAGAAAAATACGGAAGTTTTATCTTTTATTTTCGATCTACAAGCAGGTCTTACAACACCGAAAGGCCCGGCAGGCCTTTTTTGAGAAAGTTAGACATCTGCAATTTCACAGTTTACAACTTAGCAAACCAAGATGTTCTTTGTTATGTTTGGGAGGAAACTCAAGGAAAAAGGGGATCAGTTGAAATCTCTTCGTGCATTCACGATTACATTCTAGCACATCAAAATATTAAAAGGTTCGAATAATGTCCGATGACTCTATTTTCGCTGCCATGTGCCTTCAAATTCTCTCAAGTCATCCTACTCTAATCCAAATAGATCATTATTTT
Organism: Cynegetis impunctata; assembly: GCA_030704885.1. NCBI lineage: Eukaryota > Metazoa > Arthropoda > Insecta > Coleoptera > Coccinellidae > Cynegetis > Cynegetis impunctata. The sequence continues at coordinate 130,216 of JARQZK010000752.1, forward strand.
TTTGAAACTGGTCACACTGAAATGGAGTGCGACTCAATACATTTGAAAATAGAAGGAAAAGCGAAATAGTGTATTCTGCAGAAGGTTGGACACAAATTATTCGCAGTGCAAGAACAAAGCCACGACCTTTTGTAGTCAAAATTCTAACATACTAAGACTTTTTCGATTTTAAAGCTTTTGGACAACAGACTTTCAACATGATTTAAATTCCATGGCATAAAGTTTGTTGGCTTCGCTATGTAAAAGATGAACAAACAAAAATTTTCTTCAAAACAAATCATACAGATGAAAATTTTAAAGAAGTAAATTGTTCCAAAAAAGGGCGACCGAAGAAGGTATCATTAAACAAGCCCTACAAGGATGATTTGCCTATTTCCAAAGCAAAGTTTCAAGACTTGCAGAAAATGTGTAAAGATCTTACAATACCTAAGAGATGCCACAACTACTACAGATCTTTGAAATGTAGCGAAAAAATACGCGACTGTTTACCAGAGCCGAATGAGTAAGAAAATTACTCGGAAGAGAGCAATTAGTTTTTTTTTCAAGTAACATCTGAATGTATTTTGTTTCAATCTTAATTAGCTGAGTATTAAGTTCAATTTCCTTAATCTTCTTTACTAAACGTGTTTGCAAAAGCTAAATGGCTCCCATTTTTATGTTTAGCGAAACTGAATTTGTTTGAAATATTTCAACGGCAAAAACACGAATGTGTTTTTTCCGAAAAAAAACTCAATATATCCAACATTTTATTGGATAACTTGAATTGGTCAATAAAACTTCTACTCATTGCAGAAATTATTTAAAATCGCACATAAACTAGATTTTTCCCAATCATTAGAAACTTTAAATGCAATTATCTCAAAACTATAATTTTGCACATTCATGGTTTTGGCATGGGACCGACGATATATATATATATATATATATATATATATATATATATATATATATATATATAATATCTCATTTTTGGGCTAGGCTTCAGTCTTGACATCAATTGTTACAGTGTTTGTCGGTGAAATAACAAGTTTAATAAAACTGGTTCTTCATTTTCGAGGAATGTTTTCATACCAGTATCATTTACTTTGGTATCTAAACTATAATTCGGAATTCAGCATGTTGGGTCTGTCCATTTGTGCAACAATGTCCCTCTGTTGGGTACTGTCAATTTAAGATGATCGTATCTTCTCTTTTTGTACCTACTATAACGGACTACACATATAAAATCTGAATTATTCTTTATTACTGGAATTATGACAAAGTATTTTATGGGCGTCATTGAACCATCATAATGGTCAACCGTTAGAATATATTGACAAGAATCCGATTAGCATAATTTTAATTCGGATTTATCGACAATAATTACGGATAAACGTTTTTAGTATTGGTGAGATTGCATTTTGCGTTTCTATACTAAGTATGCAGATCCTTATTCGTCGCCTTTGTGCTGTAATTGATTCGTGAACACTTCTCACGTAGGTTAGACTTACATTGTCTGATTCATTTGCGTAGGTCTGGATTAAAGAAATTTTTGACCGGGAAGCTATCGATTCTGGAGGTATCGCCTGGTCTTTGAGTAACCTGTAATTATAATCAATAAGTGCTTGATATATTCACCAAACTAGTGAGGGCTTCTGAAAATATTGAATAAGGAATAATAGTTGATAGAATCTGTCGTTAGTACGTGATAATTTAACATGATGAACAAAAACTAAATTTGAATTTACTACGTCTATTATCACAAAAATACTTTTAAAAAAATAATATATAACACTGCGATTGCAATTTCGGTCACTAGACCATCATCTGCCCGATGATGGTCTAGTGAGAATGATAATGGTCTGGAATAAGGAAAAATTAGGAAATTAGTTTTATTTATAATGTATTCCAGAAGTTATTCAGAAATAGTTATTTAATAAACTAGTTTATTAATGACAGCGATTAATGGTTGAGATATTTTAACGCGTGAGCGGAGCGAGCGCGTTAATAGTTCGAGACCATTAATCGCTACATTAATAAACGAGTTTATTAGAAAATTTTTCTGTCGACCTCATCATGAATTGAGTATGATATATATGACAGATACACTTGACACAATATAAATTTCTATGTTCATTTCGATATATTTATATTTATGTTCCCGATGGATCAATTTGAGAAATTCATAGATTGAATATTAGACATGTGACATTCTGAATAGTTAACATTACCTACAATATCCGATAAGGAATATGTGGAACTGGTGGAAGCTGAAGTGTTATTTACTTTCGAACGATTATTGCATAAAATTTTTCCGCAGTTTCTACTTTATTTTGTATAGAGTTAAATTTTTCGATTTGAATTGTGAATTCCTTTTCTCTGTGAAATAACAGTACAGACACAGAATAATTCAACTATGCCGTGCTGAATACTTTTGTGTTTGGTTGCCCATGACAATCATACATTAAAATAGGAGAAATTGCACATTAAAATGGGTCATTAATGATCAATTTCGTGTACGTTAAAGTAAGCTTTTATTTAGAGGTCGACGGAAAAAAATATTTCAATTCACTCCGAGTCAAGTGAGCTAACTGAAGAGGTCTAATAAGATCGAAACATCTATATGCTGATCTAGAGTTGGGGAAACTTTACATTTTCTATGATTCACTGTTGCATTGTGGATGCAGATTTCACGTCGCGGAACACTTATAACCAGCTCACTTGGAATATTGTTTGATAATTTTAAATTATTGAAGAATTTTTCTTGGTCACTTCAATTCTCAGAAATTGTTTAGGTATCTCATATTTTCTGAATAAATATTGTAACAGAAATACGAGATGGACGAAATGTAGATATATCTGACTACTTCCCTCGTCTTAGTTTGCACCAATCACAAACGCGCAATTTTGGATTAACAGCACCTGTCAGCAGTTTTTACGAGTTTACCCGCGGCAAAACTGGACAGCTGTTGTCACAAAAAATTACAATACCTTCAATAACAAGTAATTAAATAATCTGTTACTCATAGTCTTGTCAAATACCATTCGAGCATCTAATTTTTCCTGTGAAAAAAATCGGAAAAACACAATGCAAAGTAATGTTTTTTAACAAAAAGCATTCGAGCAGGTGCAACCAGCTCCTTGCAGGTGCAAGCTGCTCCTTGTTAAAATATTTCTTAGCAGCGCGTTTCTTCGATTTTTTTTCGGAAAAATTAGATGCCCTTATGATATTACTTACGACTAAATCACACCACCCAGGAATAAAACATTGTTCCGCAACAACCTCTTTCCGTTGTTCTAAGATAGATAACTATTTACTAATTTCGATTAACTTTGGCGCAATATTGATATTGCCGCCTTGGAAAAAATTTAGTCCGTCCTATATGGTTTCGTGTACTCTAGACAAAACATTTACACAGAATAATATAACCCCTCGCCCCTGTTCAATATAACCTACAGCTTTGTACGTTGAACTGAAACAGACAGCCGAAGTGCCCAAGTTCGGAACCGCCTGGGAATTACCCTGTTATTATGCCTGTCGGGAACAAAACAACGGCCACCTGAGACTGGGAAGCTTTTGAGACCCATCATTAAAAGTGGAACTGTTGAGCAACTAATTGTGAATTACGTACTTAACGATAATTAGAATGAAGTTATTCGGCGCGAAAATAACAGCTAAGGTATTGTCACCGTGGGATAAAAAAGGTTGGCCAATGTAATGGAAGAAATTTTGTTGAGAATATTGCAAATTGGGCTGTTAATTTAAATTTTTGCTCAATTTTATCAAGGCTTAGAGAGATCAATCATCAAATAATGCAGAATAGGTTTATTTTCTTTAAGTTTTTGTATATCGATATTTGTCTTATTTTTAATATTTACTTACCATAATTGCTAGAGGAAGAGTGGAGTCTTGTGGTTGGGACACATATGACTCTTGGAAGGCTAGTTGTTAATTTTTAATCTTCAAATTGAATCTCTTGTTGAATTAAATTCGTTATCTATATATATATATATATATATATATATATATATATATATATGTAGTATGTATATATATATATATATATATATATATATATATATATATATTATACTATATATATATATCAGGAGTACCAAATGGCGGTCCGCGAGCCGCATCCGGACCGCAGACCAATTTTACGCGGACCGCGAGAACGTAGCAACTTCCAATACAGAGTACGTAATTTTAAAAAAATGTATCGTCTGCATATACGGACGCTGCGACGACCACGAGCGAACCGCAATGGCCATTTTATTTCTTATAACGGACTACGAGCGAAACTAATTGGTGACCCCTGATATATATATATAAATATATATATATATATATATATATATATATATATATATATATATTATATATTATATATATATATATATACTATTATATAATATATATATAATATATATATATATATATATATATATATATATATATATATATATATACAGTGGCGGATTTACAGATTTGCCGCCCGTAGGCTATTCAATTTTTGCCGCCTCTTAATTTCAATATCTTAGTCCACAATCATATCAATTTTCTATCAATAAAATTCCAACTTTACGATTTGTGCTGCATCATCCTCGTTACATCAACTTTTCCCGTATGGTTAGAATCATTGAGAACTATGTACCGTGTGAGATCCTTGATTATTTTTACAGCAAAGAATGATCAAAAACCATTGTTTTAAGCAAAACATATCTCAATCATGTACCACTTTTGAAGTAAGGTAAGGCATGTCTTCAAACTATACAATACTTACATTATATGAATAAAGCTTACATACAAAATATACATTTGGCGAAATGAATACTAATAAATATTTATTATTACATTCACAGTTTGAAAACAATACAATAAATATATTTTTTCGTAATTATTTGATAGTATTATAATTTAAGTGAAATTATAAAAGCATTACAATACTTTTTTGCGAGACTTTGAATTCGCAATTTTACTCTTGCATGAAAATCTAAATCCGATGTTTTTTCACACTAAACCTTACCTAACGAACACGATGTACATGTATATTATTAAAAAAGCAACTTCTCATAAAGAAAAATGATCGCTGAGCTCATAAATATATAATTTTCACCTATAAAACTTAAGCAATATTCTAAAAATCTAAACAAATCCATACGCTCCACCGTAAATTACGAAACTATACCAGTATTCCAATCCAACTGCAACCAACATTACATTTTTTCGATGAGCACGGTCCTTTGAGCCACGATTCCACATCTCCCCCAATAATGGCAATGCGAGATGACGTAATCCGCGGTCGGCGGAGAAGACTGCTACGGACTCAACGTGTCTGTGCCTGCAACCCCCATGAAGATTACCTGTTGTGTAGGCGGATGGTTGTTTTTTCTTTTCCCGATTTTATAAACTTAATGAGGTTGTGTGAGTTAGAAAAAGTTGTTTTTAGCAAATTAAGTTTTTAGGAAAAAGTTGACTTAAAAGATAATGGACGTCCGACCGCAGTTTTGAATATAATTCAGGAACAGAAAGGATTTAAAAATCGGCCGGGTTTTAGGCAAAAATTTGATGGAAACATGAAAGTGATGCTTTTTTTTTGTTTTGTTTGGTTGATATTTGGAGGCGATGAAAATTGGATAAAGGTAGAAGTTCGTGATCTCAAACATTTGGTAAAAGATTAAAAAACATGAAAATTCTCCAAAGCATAAAAACAGTCTAGTAAGTTGTCAGCTCTTGGGAAATGTGAATATTGAGTCTTTTTTACGTAAGGTTTATGCAGATAACATAAATATCGGTTTTTTGCACCTGCACGAATGCATGTTGTTAAAAAATTATTGATTTCGATAAATCGATAAATCCCTAGAAGATATTCTGTTGGCTAAATATTTCGCCTAAAACTCAAAACAGATGCACAAATATGTATAACCCTATATTATTTTTGCTTTTTATATAAAAAAATTAATTTTAATGCCATATCGTATGGATTTTTGAAGATCGTGTTGGCAGTAAACACAATAACTTTCGAAAAAATCATTTTTTCACTTTCAATTTTTAATGTACTCAATCGACTGGAGAGAAACTGTTGTATAATAAATTGCAGTATTGTTTTATCTTATTATAATTAATTCATTCCGATTGGTATTTTCTGAAAAAGTTGGCGTAGTGAAATAATTCGTGTAAGACATTAGCGCTTAAGGCATGCTCATTTGGATATTCCAAACTTTTTCTTACTACAAATGAAATAATTAACTGATGAAATTTATCAATTTTCTAATCAGCATATTGTCTGACTTCATATTTTGTGGGTGGAATTTTTTTATTGTCTGTCGTTCAAATATCAGTTATTCCATGAATTTAAACCAAAAGACTATATCTCTATAAGGTGTTGAACTAGCTTTTTATTTAATAAAAATTAGTCAATTTCAGTCAGTATTTTTTAAGCATAAAGAAATAACTTTCTGAAATTGAATTTGGCAAATTACAAACTTGCTGCAGCAGTCATGATTAGACCATCGATATTACCTATATCAAGATTGAGTTCCGTAAGGTATAATTATTAGGTACACGGAGAAAAAATTATAGCAGTTATCACTGAAGAAAATATGTAAAAATAACTAAATTTCGACTAAAATCTCGAATCGCTATTGCGATATTCTAAAAATTCATGATCATTAATGTATAATTAATAAAGCGTTTAGCAATTGTTTATGTAGAGATGTTGAAATATTTACACTCAGAGAAATATGATGAGTTAATTGAACTATACAAAATGTTTGAGTAACAATATTGCCAAATTTGTAAATTTAAACTATAAAAATGTCATTTTTATACATATCTCCATTGTCCATATAATACATAGAAATTTGTTGGCCAACAAAATAACCTTTTACCCAGAATTAGGTTATTCTAACAATTATTTCTAATCTTTTACACAAACTGAGGTTATGTGAACAATTATTTTTGTTTATCACAACACTAAATTGTTCAAATTGGATAAATCCAAAGATATTACAATGATGTCTTTGGTTAAATCAAACAGATAATAGTAAATTTCCAACTTAAATATTATTAATAGTATTTTTTAACCATTGTGTGTTTACTTCACTATTCTAAAAGTAAGAGAAGCTATTTAAATAGTAAAAGCATCCCTAAATGAAGTTTAAGCAAACATTTTGCTGTCTATTTACCTTATTTTAAGGGTTTGGAATTACTAGTTCGCCAACGATTGGGCATGCGTATTGCGTAATTCTCATATTGCTGCGGCACACGCTGCGGCAGTCTAGTCTGATGTTTCTAGCAGGGAAGTACCTATTATATAGTTATTATAGCCAGAAATTCTAAGAAAATTGAGGTGGAAAGTTTTCAATAGTAGAGGTGTTCGGTATACGGTATATGTTGTAAATGTTATGGATTCTTTTGATGAACATTCCATAGAATTAACAAATTCATTTGTTGATTCAATTTTGTGTTCGGAACCACTTCCATCAAATATTGAAACTAACACAGAATCGGATGTGCATCTGAAAAATCTGTTGGATAGCTGGGGGTTTTCAAGCTTATTTGGCCTCTTAAAAGGTATGTTTAATATCCACCCAGTTTATATTGATAACTTTTCAAAAAATAAATATGTAATGAAGATAAGTATCTAATCTTGAACTAAGAATTTTATTTTCAAAATTCAAAATTAAGTTTGATACCGAGTTTTAATACCCGTACTATTTATTTTGAATAAAACTATTCTATAAATTCTAGGGGAAGAAATCACCCTAGAAAGATTGGGTTACATCAACCAAGAAGACCTGAAGGTGATTAAAATCATACAAATTAGGAGAGAATAGATTTCAGGAAGAAGTTGAGCGAGTGGAAAATAAAAAAGTTGAGTAACTTTACCTCTATGTTTAATTTTAATTTCAATTTATATTGATTAAAGAAGGTTGTTCATACATATTCCATATTCCTTAAAATATTTAGGGATGGCGTACCTACTATAACCTTTCTACATTTTCACAAGTATTCAACACGTTTTATATTTATAGATATATTTTGATTGTTTTGATTCTTTATTTTGATATCTGAAAGCAAATCTGGTGATTTTTTTGTCTAGATATTATTGTCAGTTCATTTTTGACCAAGACGCAGTATTTCACATTTCTTAAAGATAAAAAATAACTCACGTTTTTTTCTAAACATTTCTAAGGATTGTATGGTATCGATTAATTGGAAATTTTGTTGGCTATTCAATGGTATAAGAATCCTATATGACCATATGAAATAACAGAGTTGGCTATGGTTACTCAAAATCTAGATGTTCGAGAGTTTTTCGGATAACGCCAGCCGTTTGGCCGTAGTTGAGAATACAAAAGTGCCAATCGTTTTTTTTTCTCCAAAACTAAACAGTTTTGGAGGAAATCTATTATGTTGAAAATTGAAAAAATCTTCAATAAAATATGAAGGTCAATTTTTACATTAGTTTTTCTGAAATTGTCATACAAAAAAATTGTTGCAGCCTTTTTTATTCGTATTTTACCATCTTTAGATTTGCTGTTGTAAAAAATTAATTTTCTAGATAATTTTGATTTCGAGGGTCATGTTTTTGAAGTTTTTGGGCACTTTGTAATAAAAAAAATAAAATTTTCTCATCGACAATCGTATTTTTTAGCATGCAAATATTTTTATGAAGAATCACAAATGAAATTTTTGGTCCATATGTCCTCTCAACTCTTGTTGGTATAGCATACCAGGGTCGCTGATGTAAATCCACCGAGTATATCATATGAGCTGCCATGAAACGCATTCATCCGTCTACAAATCTTAAATTATTTTGAAAATGTTTACTAACATCCTTCAAAAATTGCGTCCAAAAATTAAATTTACTAAACAAGTTGTCTGCATTGATTTTTAAACTTCAGATAATTAAAACAATAATTTATTTATGATGAATTGAAAGTTTTAGAAGCTGGCAACGTGGTCGACATGTGAGACACTTACAAATCTTGATGATGAGCAAAGTGATAGGGAAGCAGTTTCTACACCTATATCATCAGGCTGCTGTTCTTCTACAAAATTAATCAAAGAGAGGAATTCATTTGTAAGTTTCCTAATGACACACACACACATATATATATATATATATATATATATATATATATATATATATATATATATATATATATATATATATATATATATATATATATGTATATATATATATATATATATATATATATATATATATATAGATATATATATATATATATAATATATATATATATATATATATATATATATATATCTTTACAGGGTACGCTAAAAGTAGGAAAATTTGACTTTCAAGATAAAAATAATTTTGAAAATAAGATTTTAGAGACAGATTCAAAGAGAGTTAGAATACTAACAAAAATGGCATTTATTTTTTCTTTGTATGATGAAGACTTTTCGAGAAATATTAAGTCAAAATTTGAGAAAATAAATGTTTGACATAAGCTTTCTCGAAAATTGCTTGCCACGCGGAGAAAAAATATAAAGCAATTTTGTTAGTATTTTAACCCTCTTCATATTTGCTGTCGTTTTCAAAATTATTTTGAATGTGAAAGTAACATCTTTCTAATTTTTGAGTACCCTGTAAATCTGATCCAAAATTTCACATCAGAACTTTTTTTTTTATGTGTTATGTTGTTCTTGATATATAATATCTATTCTATGTCTATGTTTTCTTTTAGATTTGAAACCTTTTTTGCTAACTTATATGAAAATGTATGTTATTTTTAATTCAAAGTTATGTTACGTTACGTTTTGTTTTATATGTTATGTTCTTCATACATTATATCTGTTCTATGTCTATGTATTTTTTTGAGAACGTATTTATAAATTCTTATACAAAAAGCTTATTTTATTATTTTAAAAATACTTGCTTATACATACTTATTAATATAATATTAATGAAACGAACAGTGAATAAAGAACAAAAAAATATAAGTGGACAGCCAAATTTGGTGGCTAACTAAAATATGTTTGATTAACAGAAAAATTGTCATCTAACAAAAATCATAATTGTTAAATAACAATAATTGTCGACATACCTTTTGATTTGTTTCATAAACACACACATTTTGTTGACCAGCTACTATTTATTGTAGCGCCAATTAATTTGTTGCTAAACTGTAATGATAGGTACACTATTGTTCCTTGACTATATTTCATGTTTAAAATAACAATTAAAAACGTAGAGCTACAAAATGTACTTGACAACTGAATATTGGTTATTTTAACTATTAAACTGGATAGGCGCATTTTCATATGCTCTTTTTGGTTAATTTTACTTATTTATTTCTCTGAGTGTATTATTTAGCACTGTATATAAGACTATATTTCTATTTTTGTTAAATATTTCAATTTCTCTCCAATTTTCGAAATTCGTATTTTGTGTGTGTATATATAATAATCGTTTTTCAATTTGTATATCGAAATGAAAAATTATTTATGAACTAAATTTGCCGCCCCAGGCTCCAGCCTACTCAGCCTGCTGGTAAATCCACCACTGTATACATATATATATATATATATATATATATATATATATATATATATATATATATATATATATATATATATATATATATATATATATATAGTTTATTAGCGGCAAATTTAGTTCATAAATAATTATATATATATATATATATATATATATATATACATATATATATATATATATATATATATATATATATATATATATATATATATATATATATATATATATATATATATTTATATATAAATCGAAATTCTTCTTGTTTTCGAGACACGTGGCGGTGTGTAGATGTTCCATTACATTTAATTGATGTAGCAACCTTACTCTAGCTTAGCGAATATTGTAGCCACCTTCGGGTGTTAGGATGTACGAGTTCGTTTCATCTATCTGTAAGATGTGGTTCATTTGTTTCCGACTGGTGGCGTTGTGTCAGATTTATATGCTATTGCGTTACTAGAAGGAAAATATAAGAACGTTTGAAATATTCGGTTGGTTATCACTTTCGATGGATGGTTGATCATTTCCGTTGATTGTGATTAACAACTTAATATTTCTAACATTTACCGTCTAAAGGTAGATGAGGATATTTCGGTGTTTCGCCGCTAGGAGGTTTGTTTGATTAGTTTCAAATAAATCTCCTAGTATAATTCATTATATATATATATATATATATATATATATATATATATATAATATATATATATATATATATATATATATATATATAATATATATATAATATATATATATATATATATACATATATATAATATATATATATATATATATATATATATATATATATAGTTATATATCAGAAAGAATAACTCCGGTCGTGATACATCAAATAAGATAATGGGTTAAACGGATGAAATAAAGGCTAATCAAGTGTTCCTCTTATATTCTTTGTCAACGCTTCGGCTTCTATTCAAGCCTTCATCAGGACTCTACAATAATTATAAATGAGGTACATCAATAGCAACGAAAAGGTCTCAAGACACAGGACTTACCGAATGTTTGAGGTTATAAAATAAGCTAACATCTTCAACAACGGAAAAAACACAAAACTAATGTAACAAACCATAAAACCATTAAACTGTACTAGAGTCGTGTTTCAGATTGCATTCCGGTCACACGTGTGGTTATTGTTCGATTTATTTATTGTGCCTATAGTGATTAATTCGATACGTAAAATCAAATAATAATTTACATTGACTAATTCGTAATGTTTAAAAATTCGGAACCCCCCGATAAGGGGGGCCTATTGGACTCTCAGGTTCTTTCTCAAGCATTTAAAACTATGTTATTCGAAGAAATGGAAGATGAGTCGCAGACAGTGTCATCGCAGGTTTCAGATTTTACATCTACTAATCCGGTGAGTTCGTTCCTTGATAGTGATGCTGCTATAACGTCTAAACAAACTATAGATAAAAATATTGTTCAAAATGTTGACAACCAACTGTCAATTTCAACTCATTCGGAAAATATATCAGGTAATATGATAATAGAAGAAAGAATCGTATCGTTACGACTTATCAGATGTGGGCCATATGTTGTTTATGCTGAAAGTCGTGATAAAAATATTGGCAATCTTTCATGCCATGTCCATCGGGTAAAATGATATTTAGGTTCGATTCATCAATCTCTATTATATTTCGTCTATAGTAAAAGTGGAAAAATAGAATTAAGATCACTTTCAGATCTTTTCAAGCGCAAATAAATTTTTGGATTCTGAATTTCTACTTAAAAATATTTGGAAGCATACATTCCGTATTATTTGATACGAAGGCAGGGTGTTGTTAAGGGTGTAGATTTAGATATTTCTGAGGAAGAGTTGAAAATCTTGCATACAACCGCTGTTGAGGTAGTGCTTTTTAAAGTATTTAGAATGTCGAAGACTAAACAGAAAAGTAATCAGTGATACAGGTATTGCTACATTTAAGCCAAACAACGAGTTTATTTGATAAGTTTCAAAGGCCAGACACTTTCCAGAGTAAAGTATGTATTTTTCAATTGTGTGAGGGAGGTTCTTCCTTTCATTCAAAGAGTGTTGCAATGCAGGAAATGTTTACGTTTTCGGTCATTTGGATAAAAATGTGTCGGCAGTCAAGGACGATGTTGAAAACTGTGGTGACAATCACCCTCTCGAGAAGTGTACTTCAGAAAAATTATTATGCGTCAATTGTAATGGTGAACATAAATCAACCGATAATAAAAATGTTCATCGTTTTCCACTCAAAAACAAGTAAAAGAAATAATGGCAGTGGAAATATATTCTTATAGAGATGCTGTTCAAAAGTAGATAAGAGTTATTCAAATGTGGCGTCCAAGCTAACAGTCCCAAAAATTTTATTTCAGCGTCAAATAATGATTTGAATTTCCGCTTATTAGCACGTCAAAAGAGAGGAACGTGCAGGACTTTTCTACTATAGAGTTGAAAGAAAAACGCGCTGAATTATAAGACCGGTCACGTTCACATCGGAAAATGGTACATGTTTGAGAAAGGAAAAATCTAGTTAAAAATTCAACCATTGATCATCAGATTATTTAGATAATTTCTAAACTTACACAAATATGTGTGAAATAATTTTTTCGTTTTTAAGAGATTTCAGGATGGTTCTATTAAAGATGTTCAAGAGATAACTTCATCAATCGTTAATAAAACTCTAGATTAGAAGAATTAATTCATGGCTAATAAATTGAAATTCCTACAAATGGAATGTGCAGATTATTGTTGCGAATAAGGGTAGTTTTGAACAATACATCAGTGAAAATAATATTGATATTTGTTTAATCTCTGAAAAACTTGGTTAAAGTCAAATAAATCGTTTCAATGTGTCTGGCTACAACGTAATCAGAAAAGATAGATTCGATGGATATGGTGGGGTGGCTTTATTATAATAAAAAAAATCAATTCCTTTCGAAAATAAAAATTTTCCTATAATCAGAGGTATTGAATGGCATTGCTTGTGAGTCTTAAAATTACCAAATAAATCAAAATTAGATATATATTCCTTATACATTCCATCAAATAGGGTTGTTGAAGGGAGGTTGTGGATATATTTTTCAACTCTATGGAACGGTATTCTATAAATAGGAGGTGATTTTACATATGCACCATCAGCATGGGGATCGGAGACTGATAGTATAATGGGTGCCAATTTTCCTGTCTTATATCGAGAATCATGATTTTTTCATAATGAACGATGGTTCGCAACGAGGATATCATATCCTCATCAATTCCAAGTCTGCAGGCGCAAATTAACAATTGGTTTCAAGATCTTTTAAATTCCCTTGTTAACGGTTTGTAGAAAATGAGACACTGGGATAAGATCACTTTGTGATCAGGTATGATATTCATATTTCAGTCATTAAATTAAACATTAAAAAGCCATCTAGGCTTTATAACACAATAAGGCAAATTGGGATACATTTTGTTCAGAGTAGAACGTACTGACGATAGACTGTCAATGAAATTAATTCTACCGATTTATGATTACTTTAAAATATTTAACCACGCATGCAGCGTCAGCATTCCGTTATATAAAGAAAAGGTTAATGAAAAACATAATAAAACAGTGTGGAATGGGCTTGCGAAAAGCATCATCGATAAAAAAAAAAAAAATTCATTCCTTATTATATCAGAAATTCTACATTGAATAATTTCATTAATTACCGTAACATGGAAGCTATAGCTAAAAAGTGATAAAAAGGAGTAAGAGGGAAATTGGGTTAATTTTTGTTCTTCTCTAAATAAAATACGCCAATTAATTTGGTTTGGAGGAATATTAAAAGAATACAAAATATTTCAAGTATTCAGCTTCCTATAGTTAAAGGTGATTGGTCTCAGGAATTTTTCTCGAAAAGTAGGCCGGATGGAAATACATGAATGCGAGTTGGATCTGCCTGAATATAATAATAATGATATCGTTTGTCGTCCTTTTGTTTTGTCCGAATTGGAAAAAATGTTTGACAAATTGAAAAGTAATACTACTCCAGGATTGACAATTTTCAATATATATAATGTTGTATAAATTACCACTCAATAGTAAACGGATGTTACTAAAAATTTTTAATAAAATATTATCCACCGGTGTTTATCCTAGTGACTGGAAAAAATATGTGATCGTTCCAATACTCAAACCTAATAAAAAATCCTAGTTTGTCAGATTCATATAGACCTATATCTTTGGCTTCTTGTTTAATGAAACTTTGAAAAAATGGTTGAAAAACTTCGACTAGAATGGTGGCTGGAATATTATGACAGATTTCCTCGATATCAGTATGGTTTTTTTTTTCGCAAGGGGTTGTTCTACTTATGACTGTATCACACAAATTAGTAACAGATATCAACTTAGCATTTTCTGATAAAAAATACTTACGGCTGGTATTTGCAGATATAGTTGGTGCATACGATAATATCTCCTTATCGGTTTTGAAAGAAGAATTATTAATATTGGTCCTGCCTATTCGATTCGCAAAATTTAATTTTACAACCTATATATAAACCGGGAATTGTTCCTGAAAATAGAGCAAAATCTCGAAGGTCCGAGGCGTACTAGTTTAGGCTTACCACAAGGAGGAATCTTGTCCCCAATTTTATTTATTATTTATTACCATCGACTTTCTCAATGCTTCAATAATCCTAATATCAAACTACTTCAATATGCCGATGATATAACCATCTATTCCGTCAACAAAAGTCATACACAATGTCAACATGAGTTGGAAATAGCCATACAAACTTCTCTAAATTTCTCTTTACCCACGGACATAGATATATCAAATGTTCTAAATCAGTTGTGTGCTCGTTTTGTACATCCAGAACAAATTTTCCAGACCATTTAGTTTTGAATAATGTTTATCTTTCAACATAATAAGCAGCGTGAAAGTTTTTTAGGAGTAATCTTAGACAAGAAAACTTTTATGGAAAAATCATATTACTTACACAAAAGTAAGGACTGAGAAAAGGTACCAAATCCTAAGATATGTATGTTTTAATAATTGGGGGGCAGACCAGAATACGGCCATTAATGTTTTACAAGGCGTTTAATCAGATCAGTTTATCGACTATTGGTAGTTTCTTTTATGGGGACGCTTCAGTATCATCCTTGAAACCTCTGGATATCTTACAACGAAAATCAATCAAAACTATGCATTGGTCTTCTTAAATCTACACCTAACGATGTTGTCTTAGCAGAGTCTTCCGAGGTACCCCTCAGTTATCGTAGAATACTATTAAGAGGAAAATACATTTTCAAAAAAATTTCTAACTTCAAGTCCGGTTTATGGATGATGTCCATCGATTGTTTTCTGATAACACTTACGAGTAGATACTGGATAGTAAAAAAGATCCTTTAATTGTGTCTTGTTATGAACTAATAAAAAATAATTTCAATAATATTCTTACGGCGAAAGAAAACTTTCAATCTATACGGTACCATACGATGTTTTGGTTGACTCCTGTATCTGTTACTTTCCCCTCGTACAATAATATACACCCTCAGATTCGACTTTGTTTAGTATGTTCATTCTATTTTTGATACTTTTAAAGACATATTTGCAGACGCTTCTAAAATGCCTGATTTCTGCAGTGGGTAGTGCAATATACATTCCATATTCCGAAACATCTCGTTACACGACGCTTAATAAACGTTGTAGTATTTTTTTACGGCGAATTATTCGCCATATACCTTGCTCTGAATACATTGAAGACAATATAGAGACTTAACAATAGTTCCAGATTCATTATAATTTCAGATAGCCAAAGTGCGCTACTCTCCATCAAAAATTTCAAATTAGACTCATCATTTTCCGATATCCATAAGAAAATTATTCTTACGCTGTTCACTCTACAAAATCAGGACATTTTTTGTTCACTTTATGTGGGTAAAAGCGCGATGTTGGAATAACTTCAAATGAAAAGGTAGACGGAATAGCTAAAAGCAGCGACCTTTTTGGGAGGCACAACATCAAAGATTGGTTTCATATAGTGACCTCTTTTTTGTATTACAAAAAATATATTTACAAAAAAGTGGGAAACGAACGGAATATCATTCAAATAGAAAGGGTGTCTACTATAAAAACATAATAAACAACCTACATCTGAATTTGGTTCAAAAACATCGGAAATAATCGAGAGTTTATTAGATCAATCTCAAGGTTAAGAAGTGGTCATATCATTTGCCCTGTATACTTACACCGAATTGGTATTTAAGGAGGACCCTTTATGTGAATGTGGCGAGGAGGGTGATGCTAATCATATGTTACATACTTTGCGAACGTATTCGAGATAAATGGACACAACTTTGTAACCATATAAATCAACTTGTACATTTTCACCAGCCCTTCAGTTTGCACTACTTACTGGCATTAAATAATATAGACATTTATAGGGCCATATATGATCACATACAATCTATAGGTAGTATTAAGATCTGATTATAGGAACAATCTTGAAATCTCATGTGTATTATCCTTATGAATAATAACCAATCCATCCGTGGATTATGTCATGTGTGTGTCTGAAGATCAAAAATCGCCTTGAAGAGCCCCTTGGCGTTAAGTGTCCCAGTGTTCTCCCCTGAGTTTGGCTTCTTTTAATTTCCTTATTGGTTTTGTGTTTTAGGATAGATTATGTGATAGCTTTGATTTTGGGATTTTGTGTGATTATATGTTGGCTAATGACTTCGGTTAACGCCATTTCGCCGTCATGAATAATTTCATGGCGGTACCTTCGAATTAAAAAAAAAAAAAAAAAAC
Organism: Cynegetis impunctata; assembly: GCA_030704885.1. Lineage (NCBI taxonomy): Eukaryota > Metazoa > Arthropoda > Insecta > Coleoptera > Coccinellidae > Cynegetis > Cynegetis impunctata. Next base: position 147,492 of record JARQZK010000752.1, read on the forward strand.
TGTACTACATTATATAACATTATTCAAAATAAGATACAAGTGATTTTTGAGAACTATTACGAATTCTACCCAACACAACATCGTGGTACCAAGAGAATGACAGCAATCACAGAATGCTCAACAAAGTTATAAAATTAAAATTGAAGTGACACAAAAATGTTCTTCTTCTTACTATCTTGAGCTTAATAATCAATCAACAGAACTTTCATTGCTATTAGTGACGTCATACGCTATTAAAAAGGAATAAATATTACTAATTTTCTCTATATCTTTCCTCGAATTCATTGAATCCGGGCAACGTTTTATATGAAACATCCACAAAAATGATCTCTTATCTGAATTACTCTCAAATTCTGAAATTTTTGCAGAACCATAGTCCATGTTATGGTCTGTAGCTCTGCAATGTTCTGCTAGTGCACAGACCTTCTTTGGGTTTTTTATATCACTCTTGTGTTGGCTAATTCTCTTTTTTAGTTGTTGAGACGTCTGACCAATATATGATAATTCACAAACCTGACAAGGAATGCTAAACACCACACCACTAAGTTTATCTTCATCAATTCTGTCTTTCACTGATGAGAACAACAATTTAACACTAAATTGATTCTTAATTGCAAATCTAACATCATCACTCTTCAGCAACATTACCAATTGCTTTGTAACATCAGGAATTGATGCATATTTCCTTGCAGTGAGTTCACCAATACCCGTAACATTGTCAGGCCTCAATCTGTCCACGATCTGAGGACGTTGTGCTGTTTTATATAAAAGTCTATTGAGTAAAATACGTGGATAGCTATTATCGAATTATAACTGATATAATTTTTTTTATATTGCCAGCAACTAGTTATCTATGTGAAATCCTGGAAAACCTCTCTTTCATACCCAAAATTAAATTAATTTTTTGTTTTAATGTATGACTTGATAGATAGTTCAAATATCTGCCAGAACTCATTGGTTTCCTATACCAATCGACGATTATTATATTCTCTACAGTTCTCATAACCTTTGTATCAAGGAACAGGACAGCATTATCTGTTTCCTCTTCAATAGTGAACTTAATATGTTCATTATAATCGTTGAACTTGTTCAGTGTATGATGATATAATCTGTGCAGTTCCTCGGGACCAAGTTGAATATACACTGAACAAGTTCAACGATTATAATGAACATTTTAAGTTTACTATTGAAGAGGAAACAGATAATGCTGTCCCGTTCCTTGATACAAAGGTTATGAGAACTGTAGAGAATATAATAATCGCCGATTGGTATAGGAAACCAATGAGTTCTGGCAGATATTTGAACTATCTATCAAGTCATCCATTAAAACAAAAAATTAATTTAATCACATTGATCACTAGTTGCTGGCAATATAAAAAAGTTATATCAGTTATTATTCGATAATGGCTATCCACGTATTTTACTCAATAGACTTTTTTATAATACAGCACAATGTCCTCAGATCGTGGACAGATTGAGGCCTGACAATGTTACGGTTATTGGTGAACTCAATGCAAGATATGCATCAATTCCTTCAATTCCTGATGTTACAAAGCAATTGGTAATGTTGCTGGAGAGTGATGATCTTAGATTTGCAACTAAGAATCAATTTAGTGTTAAATTGTTGTTCTCATCAGTGAAAGACAGAATTGATAAAGATAAACTTAGTGGTGTGGTGTATAGCATTCCTTGTCAGATTTGTGAATTATCATATATTGGTCAGACGTCTCAACAACTAAAAAAGAGAATTAGCCAACACAACAGTGATATAAAGAACCCAAAGAAGGTCTGTGCACTAGCAGAACATTGCAGAGCTACAGACGATAACATGGACTATGGTTCTGCAAAAATTTCAGAATTTGAGAGTAATTTAGATAAGAGATCATTTTTGTAGATGTTTCATATAAAACGTTGCCCGGATTCAATGAATTCGAGGAAAGATATAGAGAAAATTAGTAATATTTATTCCTTTTCAATAGCGTATGACGTCACTAATAACAATGAAAGTTTTGTTGATTGATTATTAAGGACAGGATAGTAAGAAGAAGATCATTTTTGTGTCACTTTAATTTTAATTTTATAACTTTGTTGAGCATTTTGTGATTGTTGTCATTCTCTTGGTACCACGATGTTGTGTTGGGTAGAATTCGTAATAATTCTCAAAAATCACTTGTATCTTATTTTGAATAATGTTATATAATGTAGTACAGTTTAGTGATTTTATGGTTTGTCACATTAGTTTTGTGTTTTTCCGTTGTTGAAGATGTTAGCTTATTTTATAACCTCAAACATTCGGTAAGTCCTGTGTCTTGAGACCTTTTCGTTGCTATTGATGTAACTCATTTATAATTATTGTAGAGGCCTGATGAAGGTTTAAATAGAAGCCGAAACGATGACAAAGAATATAAGAAGTACACTTGATTAGCCTTTATTTCATCCGTTTAACCCATTATACAATTTGATTTATATATATATATATATATATATATATATATATATATATATATATATATATATATATATATATATATATATATATATATATATATATATATATATATATATATATATATATATATATATATATATATATATATATATATATATATATATATACATATATATTAATATAGTCATTCAAACCATAAATTTCGCACATGGAGTAAATTCTGCAGAATAGAATCCTTTTGATCGGAATTAGGGTGGCTACCGAATAACCTTGAGTAGCACATGGCATCAAGTGGCGCTTCTCTTTAAAGGTATAACGGATAAAATATTTTATGTTCGTGTGGGGCTGGGATGTTCAACGATGATCAGAGTCAGGAGAATTATATATTTTCTCAACAGCAATGCGCTTTACCACAGTATGTACCTTATTTGTTGAATCAATGTTTTCGCGAACTGGTTGTTACTGAATGGCCTAAAGGATTACCAGATTTTACAGATTTTATGAAGTCGTTTGAAAAGTGTTGTTTATAAAATAGAACCTACATCTTTAAGAGATTTTCGCCACCACACAGTGGTAGCATATGGTGAAATACTTAACCCATGAAATATTACAGAATGTTAGGGCAAGATTTCATTACTCTTTGTTACTTGTAATGTTTCTCAAATTGATTGGAATTTGTTTTCAATAATAATCCCTACCTTTCACAGTATTATAGATGGATTGTTTAGTATGTATATTCCAAGACACACAAAAAAGTAAAAAAAATCGCTCAACCAATATTTCAATAAAAAAACCAAAATTCTGTTTCATATAATTTGACTACAACGACATTGACTACGTATTGCAAACAATGTAAATGACAACATATAGTAGATCACATAAAAGTCATGTTAATATAATCAGTAAAAACAAGTGAATTTTGAGTTCGTCAATAGTTGATAATAACGGTAAACTGATCCAGAGATGGATCACACCAAAAAGGTCTTTCAGAAATCCAAAACTGCAAGAACCAAAGGATATCTGGATCTCATAAGTAATAAATTACACCGGTTTCCTTACAGGACACTGTCGCCTCAGGAAGAATCTGATGAGAATAGGTCTGTTTATCAGAGACTGACGAGTGTAAATTCTATGTGATGGAGGAGGAAACTCCGGATCATGAGGTTACAGAATAACTCGCTATTGCAAGTCAATGTTCAAGAAACTTGTAGAAGTGAAGACATTACCTCCATGAAGCCATGGACAGCATAGAAAACAGCTCTGATGGGGAACAAAATAGACCTTAAGGTCGCAGTGCAGAATAACCCCATATTAAATAATGAATGATAAACTAGATAATAATAAAGTTTATAGAATATATTGCAGAAAGTAATCGTGAAACTTGGGCTATAGATCAGTAGAAGTATTCCGTCGAGAAAAGGCCACAAAAGAATTGAAAAAACTCCGGAGGATTTTTGAAGAAAAGAATATTTGTTTCGATTTTTTAAACTCAAGATGAAATGGACAATGGTATCAGCAGGGAAGCCCAAGCGGGGATGTTAAGATTTACTCGAACGCGGCCGAATAACGAATTGGGGGAAACCTTGCACCCTGTTAAGTATCCCCATCATACATGAACCCTCAATATGGTGGCGTTCGTCTAGGGCAGCCGATCAAATTATTTTAAAAAAAACCGATCGTTCGAAAAACTCGTTCGCGTCCGATTAAGTCAAAGTGAGTGAATTACATGCATTTCACTAATCTGACGATTTGCGCGTGGCATAAGGAAATAGGAGACTCACAAAGTTGGAAAAAAACGTGACCTTGATATCCTCGAGCACGGTTAAATTATTATTTATATTTTGAACGAAATTTCACGGTTTTTTTTTGCATTTTCGAATATCGGCGATGAGTTTTGGTCTCGTACGGTCACCCCCGCCATGCAAATCGACAGATTAACCTAGCTTCGTTATCAGAGACATCTGGGGTGTATAAACTATTAACATCTGACACGCTCCAGTATTTCTATATAATTTTTTTTACATTTTGGAAAATCTGCACACGTTTCCCCCCCTAGTGATAGCATACATCATATAACCTTTTGTTCGTTCTAGCATCTGATCTTCACAATCAAAAGGGTCCCCACGACGCTCGAGTAAATCCCCATTTAGCATGGGGAGAAAATTTTAAACTCAATTTTGAAAAAAATTTAAATTTTGAAAAAAATAATCTATTTCGTTAGAAAATATAATTCATTCCTGTAACTACTATAATTATAACGAACGTGAACTGGACAGGATTGCCGTAAATTGACACAATCGTTATATTCACCTGACCATTAATGCTCCAAACCCATTCGCAGGATCAGCGAATTTTTAAATAAATTCTCCTCGATTCACAACCCTTTCGGCATTCCACCTCTCGCATAAATATCGATGTCGCAATTCGCCCAACAATTTTCGGATCGAACAGACGCCCCGCGAAATTTGCCACGGTGCCGCCCAAAATTGAGGCGATAAAAGGTCCCATAAATTCAAGACCGTTATTCGGTGGAATGTCAGCTGACCGGAAGTCCGAGCCATTGTCCTGATCGATATTCCACCTGCGATGATCCCGGCGCATCCCCCATCGACTTCCGCAGAACGCGATGAAAGATTCTCACGCAAAATCGAAGTAGAAAGGCGGCTTCTTTCAAGTGAATACGGAACGTTTGAAGTCTTGCAGATTGAATTGAATAGATGAGGTAATTTCATCTATTCATCCCTCTGTAGTAAAACTATCTGAAGAAATCTGATACTTCAACTTAACTGAGTTAATTTTCTAGGCTAGAGCTGTGGTTTGCTGAAAAGAGTTGTCACCTATAAATATTTCTTGTGAAAAAAAACATAAGTATATATATATATATATATATATATATATATATATATATATATATATATATATATATATATATATATATATATATATATATATATATATATATATATATGGATTGTGATGACTAACTTAACATTTCTAACGTGTACCGTCTAAGGTAGATGTAGATATTTCGATGCTTCGTGAACTCTTATAACCAGCTCCGCTAGGAGGTTTGTTTGATTAGTTTCACATAAATAGCTTAGATCCACTTAATTTTGTAACCATGGTATGTGTCTCGATAACAATATAAAGAATTCTTACTCATATTCATTTAGAGGGATAAAATTCGTAACGATTGCGGTGTGTAAATGTTGAATTACATCAAATTGATGTAGCAACTTTACCCTAGCAGATATAGTAGCCACTTTCGGGATTGTCTGTCTGAAAGATGTGGTTCAATTGTTTCCGACTGGTGGCGCTGAAGCTAACCCAACATTTCAAACGGTCTTATATTCTCCTTCTTGTAACACAATGGCATATAAATATGATACAGCGTCACCAGTCGGAAACAATTGAACCACATCTTTCAGATAGACAAAACACTTAAAAAAAGAACTCGTAAGTTCTGACAATCGAAAGTGGCTACTATATCTGCTAGGGTAAAGTTGCTACATCAATTCGATGTAATTCAACATTTACACACCGCAAGTAGCAATCGCTCCGAATTTTATCCCTCTAGAGGCGAATTAATATAAGTAAGAATGTCAATTGAGATCGAATAATGTTTTTATTGAAAAGTTTACGTGTCGTCTAAAATTCGTGACTTTCTCAAATTTTTTTGAGATTGAAATGACTTTGGCATTTATGAATTAAAAAAATTTTAAATCAGTGTTTCATAAAATTTTATATCTGTGGCTCTTTTCTGTGTTTCACAGCAACGCAATTAATTTTATATACTACATTTTAAATATTAGATGGACTTGTCTGTTACATTGTGATAAAAAACAATATACCTAGGTATTTAGTTTTTATCACTATATTTATTTAAAGGTTTGCGATTGAGTTTTTGATTTATTATTCCTAATATGATTTTCAATATTGTTACTGATCCGGAATGAAATGATTCAATCCTTGTTCTGGCAGCTCGAATCTAATTTTGAAAGATAAATTCGAATTTTCTCATGTGACAGGATAAACTTGATAAATTGCATTTTTACACAAATTTTCTATGATTTCTAGTTTGTAATTCAACGTTTTCAACAATTGAGTTTCAAGTAGCAGTTAGGTATTCCACTTAAGTTCCTAGAAAATCAAAATTGTATATGAATATCAATTTCTGAAGAATTTTCCCATTATTTAGTAATCATTTGACGAAGAAGTGGTTAGTTTTAACCGCGCGTTTATGATTTAGACATTTGTTAAAACTTTAATCAATAGTGGTTCATTATGAATATGAGGTTTCGCTAAACATTGTCCTCAATAATTAATAATAATTTTATGATTTTTCATTACATTTTCCAGTTGGCCATTACTTGTTGCTGTGAAGTATTACGATGAGTTTTTCTGCACTGCATATTACCAGTAATCGTGAATAATTCAACAATTTTCAGTTTATAATTATTCAGATACAAAAATATCAACATTTATTTTCTTAGTTAAATATTTGCGCAGAATTCATATAAAACGAAATAATGATTAAAAATTAATTCTGGAAAATGTATCAACTTCAAAAGGAGCTATATAAACAAAGCATTTGAAACTGTGTTCATTCAATTTTCATTTTCCCATTGAGAAGTTGTGATGGTTGCGTAATTTATTTATACAAATGCCAGAGCGTAGTTGAATATTTGAAACGATCAACGAAGAACGATGCGATGCTATGTTTGTTTTTGGGCTTAGTCAGGCAAATTTTAGGGTAAATTTGTGTTTTGATGAAAAGCACTCTGAGTTTGCGGATTTGGATAAATCCACAGGATCGGGCTAATGCTCTGCACTGAATCACCTCTAAATTGGAGTTGTTTGCGAACAAACGAGATTTCGCTTTCGTATTGTTTGAGGGAGTATCATATCACAATTGCAGAGAAAAGGAAAATAAATATATGTTGAATTTTTACAAGGAGAAAATGGTATAATTCCTTCATTTATATCGTCAACTTTAATCAACAGATATTATAATCTTAAGAAAATATCAAATAAGATATTTATTTATTTATTTGATTATCAACGGAAAGCCCATTTATATAAAAAAAATACAAAAAATTAAAATCTTAAATCTAGATTAACCTAGCATTTACCTCACAGCGAAACTGCTTTAGTGAGGTACAAAAACATAAGTCAGCGTTTAAATAGCGATTACCATAACCCAACATTCTATTAATAGGTGCATTAATCATATAGTTAGTACGACAGACGGGGTACGCGAATAAGTTGTCACTCCTAGTTCTTCTGAACGGTACGTGAAGACAAATTTGGCCAAGTAAATCATTAGAGTCAAGAAGATTATTCAGACACTTAAAGAGAAACACCAAATCAGATATAATTCTTCTTACTGATAAAGGCTGTATACCCAACTGAGTGCGAATAAATGTTACGGAAAAATTGATTCGAGGAATTGACCTCCTGAAGGAAATGTAAAGCAAAAATTTATTCTGCACTCGTTCAATATATTGCGAATCAGCCTCATAATGAGGAGACCAAACAATTGACCCGTACTCAACAATAGGTCTACAAAAAGCAAAATAAAGCAATTTCACAGTAGCCTCATCAGAGGATTCAGCTGAATTCCGACGAATGAATCCCAACACTCTCAATGCACGGTTAGTCATTATTCTGAAGTGTTCCTTGAACTCAAGTTGACTATCCAAATTTATGCCAAGATCACTAATGATATTAACACGCTCAAGACTTTCACCATCAACCGAGTATGGATAAAATACTGGGTTACTGGTTCGATGGAAGGTAATACATTTACATTTCAGAAAGTTCATACTCAGCAGAAGACCCGAAAGCCATTCCACCACAGCCAACACGTCCGATTGAAGATCAACAGCATCGGCAACAGAGGAGATGGACTTATAGATCTTCAAGTCATCAGCGAATAACAAAACTTTAGAATGCTTAACAACTAGAGATAGATCATTAACAAAAAGTGAAAACAAAAAAGGGCCGAGGTGACTACCCTGCGGAATACCTGACGTAACCAGGATTGTTTTAGATTTAAAATTTTTAACTTTTACAACTTGAGATCTATTTTTGTAATAGCTCCTTATCCACTTCAAAAGACTACCCGTAAAACCTACTGACTCAACAACAGAGTCTAAGATAGTGTGGTTAACTTGGTCAAAGGCTTTAGAGATATCTGTATAGCAACCATCCACCTGGTTACCTCCTTGAAATTCGTTATAAATGAACTGAACATATTCGACTAGATTGGTTAGACTAGATTTTTTTTTCATGAATCCGTGCTGTTGGGAAATAATAATTTGTCCTTAACTGAAGGAAATTTTGTCCAATACAATGCTTTCAAAAACCTTAGGAATATTACACAAAATACTAATCGGGCGATAGTTACGCACATCGTTCACCTTTCCTGATTTAAAAATTGGTGTTATATAACTTGATTTCCACATGATAGGAAAGATGCCCGACTGAAGTGAGGAATTGAATAATCTACAAAGAGGAGCCGCTAACGTATCAACACAATTCACTAAAAATGCTGCAGGTAGGCCATCAGGTCCACAGCACCGTTTGGGAGAGAGGCCTTTTATTTTGAGACTTACCTCATCAATACTGGTGAGAAAACCATTCACGTGAAACACAGCATTATGCTGTGTAAAATTAGGAATAACAGAAGGTTGTTGGTTATTAAATACCGAAGCAAAGTGATCAGCAAAAAGATTAATGACCTCCTGAACTGTAGTAGCTGACTTATGTTCCAAAAACATAGAAGATGGAATTGAATTAAGATTATTCCTTTTATTGATGAAGTTCCAAAACTGTTTCGGGTCCTTTTTTATTGCGGATTCTGCATTATTAACAAATTCGTCATAACATCTCTGCGTTTCTAGTTTGCATTCAGACCGTAGATTCGAAAAGATAAGGTAGTCCGAAACACTACCAGATATTTTGTAATTTTTATGTGCTTTTTTTTTCTCAGTTATTAAAGATTTCGAACTAGGTGTGAACCAAGCAGGGTAATCCGACGATGAAATGATTTTACTGGGTACAAATTTCAAAATAGCGCTTGAAACGATTTCATAAAAGTGCTGAACAAAATTATCGATAGAATCCACATCGAGTTCAACATCCCAGTCGATGTCACGAAAATAATCATTAACGGCAATAAAATTACAATTCTTAAGATCTAACACAGTTTCAGTGGGTTTCATCTCCGATACAGTGTTACAGTGGAAACTGAATTGAAAGGCCGGATGCCCACCATGCACGTCAAGTGGTAGGAGCACAAAGTCTGCCAAATTGACATCAACATCAGAATTAGTAGAAAAAAGAAGATCAAGCAAGGAACCATTTGTCTTAATATCGTTACGTTGAAATAAATTTAAAAAACCAAAAGATTCAGCTACAATAAGACCAGGATCCAGGCGTGGAAAAACGCTCACACCCAGTTCATCATTGGTCCATACGAATCTACTTAAGTTATAGTCACCAAAAATATATACGTGAGAGCTATTAAATTCTGACATAATTGATTCAACAGAATCGCAGTGTTGTTGGTAAATGTCATTAGATGCCTGAGATAAATATACCGATCCAAATATAACACTGCCAGATCTGAAATCCACTGAGACAAAAATATGCTCAACACTTTCATAAAGTGGATGAGGAATAATTTCATAAGATGACAATTTAGTAGATACGGCTATCAAGACACCGCCACCCCTCTTTTTATGGCTAGTAAGAAGGGAACGGTCCCTACGATAAACAAGATAGTTATCTAAGCCAAGTTCACTAGTTTTCACACTATCTGAAAGCCATGTTTCAGTAAGAATTATAATGTCATAGTCACAAGTCACCACCGAGACACGAAAATCAAGTAGCTTAGTGTTCATACCCCTAACATTCTGATAGTAGACCTTCACCTCGTTGGCCAAGGGTTTCACTACTTCTGTGCTGGAATCCCTCCTGAGAGTTGAAAAAAACGCTTCACCATTACACCCTCGGGCCAGACTGAAGGATCGAGAAAGTCTGCTAAATGATGAGAAGGAACAGCTAGTTTAAAGGATGAATATATAGTAGGCTGGCGTGAGTTGAGTTTGGTATACTCCAAAATTGGCAAAACCTCCCTAAGAAACTCTCTAAGATCCTCCTCCTTAGTTAATGGAGCAAGGCGAGAAACATGTACATACGCGGGTTTGGGAACACTACATAGAGCGGTGGATTTACCCCTTCCAATTATCGGTGACACATAGGATTTTCTCTTAATAGCACCAGTGTTTTTATGGGTCTCTGAACTGATCCTATCCTTTACAGAATGGGCAGCTCTAGCAGACGTAACATCTCTGTGTTGATTTCTGCCAGCAGCAACCGATTTTAAGGCCTGATTAACTCCTTTGGAAACCTGAGAAAAAGTGAACTGACGGTTCCCACCAGATGTATCAACTCCGGAAGAAGATTTAGAAGTCTTCTCCTCCTTCGGGTTAGACACCGAGATAGCACCTCCTTTCGCCGGTATGCGGTCCTTCAAACTGTCAGTAGCTACAGCGGCTTCACTGTCTAAATTTGTTACCTCTTCAATCATATGTTGATTGGTTAACGTAGCGGGAGACAACAGGCGTACAAGATCAACATTAGACTCCTTCAGGTTGTCAACTTGTGTTGACAACTTGCTGAACTCCACAGCAAAGAACGATGTTAGTTCATTAATTTTCATATCGAAAATTTGTTCAAGTGACTTTCTATTCAAAATAGAATCCGCAGAAGCAATGCATTTGCGACACCAGAAAAGCATATTTCTCTTCTGAAGAACCGCTGCTCGCATTTCCGTAGCGGACAAGCCAGAACAAGGCTTGCACATTTTACTAGAGCACTTATCGCATATGGCGACATCACATGAGGACAAGTCGGTGGAAGTGCAATTATCACAATCCATACCTGCGATCAAGAAAAAAGCGTACAGGTGGTCAGCAGACCGAGTCACGGTACGAATTTCCCGATTTCACACAAATTAATGATGCAAATGCAACAAATTATGCCGAAAATTATAGTCACTCACACGAAAAGTCACTGTAGATAGTTAGAATTGAATACAATGAACACTTGGAAACAAAAATCAAAATTTTTAACACAGTATAATAGCTATAAATTCAAGTATTAGTCGGAACACATGCGGAACGATATCACTCTCGTACGTATTCGAATATATGAATATATATACAGATATACAGATGAATGCATGTTAAAGTGAGAACAAGTGTTATATCAGAAAAATGCGGGAGTATCAGTTATTTTTCTCTCAGAGAGCAGATAAACGGAGTTACAATTGAATAGAGAAAATCATTCTGGTTATCTCTACCGCAGAATGTTTAACGTATTGATGGCAAAATCGTTGAAACCTATAAAAAATCGAACGTCAATAACTTAACTCTTTCGCTCACGCATTTTTGTTTTTCAAGATAAAAATCTGAAATTAGGAATACTTCCTATTTTTTACAATTTTTTGGTGTACTCGAAAAAATTCTATGTCATCCATTTTGGGGGTGTGATATGTACAATATACTGTATATTGTGAGCAAACGGTATATATGACTTGTGTACTATATTGCACATTTTGAATAAGTGGTAGTATATTTGCGATTTTGTAAAATGAAATGCAATTGAAAAAAAACATCGGTTTACAACTGATCTTTTTTTTTTGTGATATAACAAAAAACTTCTTCCTCTCACCGTATTTTCATTATCATAATCATTGCTCACTTCTTTTACGTCCCTAACTTCCCACCCATAAGACGATTATGGGTGGGGAGATCACTAAGGCCTTCAATAAATGATAGGCCCTCCTCAATTAGTTCCAATAGTTGATCTTCAGTTAACTACACTTTTTTACTCATTTTTCAATTCGTACTACAATGAAATAAATCTAGTATAACAAGAACTCTAAATAACGTGAAGTTTTTTACCATACCTGTCGATTATAGTTTACTCACAATGTACAATATATTGTACAGTAATATTTACTCCAACATAAAAAAAAACTGAATTTTCAGCAAGTTCACTATGAAAGTAACAAATACACGTATCGGTTATTACCAAAATAAATATAGCACACATGTCCCAACATGTTTTAAAGTTTGAAGCGCCACCACCTTTCAACATTCTGAAGTAACTGCTACAACTCGGTAACAGGTACCATTGATAAAATTGTTTAAACTACTCAACGCTAGGTGAAGGAAACAGTGAATAGAAGCATACTGCAAATTCGTTAGGATTTACTTAAATTGATGTACAATATATTGTACACCGTGAGCGAAAGGGTTCATACAGAAGCTGTGGAGGAGCGCAAATTCTCAAAATCAAGAAAAAACATTGAATCTCTGAGGTACAAATTGGTTAGAAGGCAAGCTTATACAACCCTCCATAGCCCAAGGAGGCTGAATTTCAAATAGGATGTTCATAATTGATTGCAACATCTTTTGTCATTGATTTGAAAAATTTTTCTTAGTGCACCTTTCCACCACTCTACTCCCCAAAGTTTGGAAATGCCAAAATTTTGACAGAATTCACCCAAATTTTGATAGTTTTGTTCTTCCTCGAAAACAATCCTAGATATCACATTTCATTTGATACGACATTCAGAGCGTTTACTACTCGCATTGTGTAAAAGTTGCAACTAACTTGATATGATGTAGCAATTACAATTACTTGCAATAATGGTAGCCACATTCTCATGGCTACCATTATTACAGGCATACGAGTTCTAGTTGCCAGACTGTTTCACCTGTCTGAAAGATGTGGTTAAATCGTTTCCGACTGGTCATATTTATATGCTATTGTGTTGCGAGGAGGAGACAATGAGAACGTTTCAAATGTGGGTTGATTATCACATTCGGTAGATGGATGGAAAATACTGATGAGTCTCAAAAACGGCGAAACAGCTGTCTATCATTTTCCATGAGTGTGACAATCATCTAAGCATTTCTAATATTTACCGTCTAAGGTATGTGAGAATATTTGGAATCATCGTGAACTCATATAACCAGATCCGCTAGGTGGTTTATTTGGTTTGTATCGAATGAATGTCCTAGTGTACACTTCAATATATCTACACATATATATATATATATATATATATATATATATATATATATATATTTATCTATATATATATATATATATATATATTTATATATATATATATCTATATTTATATATATATATATATATATATATATATATATATATATATATATATATATATATATATATATATATAGTATATATATATATATATATATATATATATATATATATATATATATATATATATATATCAGTAGTCAATTGGACTCGAGAGCGTTTTGATAAAAATACAACATGCTTATTTATTACTTATATTCCATATATATATTTGCACCATTTCATGTCAAAATGTAACACATAAACAAAAATTGAGAGGTGTCAAGGGACACCCGGATGGAACGAAGTTCCTTTCGATTAATTAGTGAAGGAATTGTAATAAAATTTTATTTTTTTAAGTTATAATAATATTTTTTATTATTAACAAATATAATGTAATTTAAACTTAATCAGTAGGCTCAATTTTAGTAATAATTGGCTTGTGGTAACTGAAGTAGGAAACATATTTGGGATTCTATTTTATTTAAATGTCTGTATTATGTATTATTATTGTCTGTATAAAACCTCTACTTACCTAACTCCATCAGCAATATCCGGAACTTGTACAGAAACACTAGCAGAATTCATTATTGTTATTTTTTATTATTTATTATGTACAAAAAACCTGTATACACTCAACAAAAATAATCGTCGCGACACCACACTGTTCAATGCGAAATAAAAATGCGAAACGAAAATAATTGGCTTGCTTTCTATGAGAGAGAGAGAGAGAGACAGAGAAACACGCGCACGACGTGCGCACGCAAAAAGTGTCGTTTCAACTTTTGGTCTTAATTTTTTCCGTCTAGCCCCCTTTCGCAACGCGCGATAAGGAACTTCGTTCCAAAAATTTCGTTTGACGAAATGTGTAGCCTGGACGAATTTAATTTGCTGGCTACTTTTCCACAATTGTGACTGCCAGTACCAAGGGCTTGATGTTCTCGCAGCATCTGATTTATGCATTTATTTATAGTTAAAATAATAATAAAAGTATTTTTCCAACCATGACACCCAGTATCGTCACATTAAAGTCTCGAAAAAACTTATAAGGTTTTTTCATACTAAGGTTTCAAATAAATTCTTGATTTATTCTATCACAGATGGAACGAAAGGAAGCATTAAAAATTATAATTTTATTTAACAGCAGCTGCATTAGTATCTGAGAGAATAACTAATCAGAAGATAGCAGTGTTTCACTAAGTATATAAGACGACGAAACAGTCGCCCTAAATTGAATCATTAATTAAGAATGCTTCGTCTACTTTTTAATACTATTCTGGAAAAAAATATATTTTATCATCACATACACTGAAAACGCATCAGGAGCTCGAGATTCATCTCTTCATTTGCTTCTTAATTAGTTCGCTTAG